>BQNB010034000.1:37714-51918 GCA_026074375.1 Tanacetum coccineum
CCCTCAATCTTCGGTTTATTTATAATTAGTCCCTCACGTTTAACCTTTAAACGTTTAACTAATTATTTAATACTTGTCAACATTTAACGATCGTTTGTTATACATTTAATATATTACATTAATATATTTACTCGTCATTTAACATATAAACGTGTGCGTCCCTTTAGGCTCGAGAATATTTCCGAACATATATTAATCATATATGGTCATAATCCAACAAGTAGATAATGGCATCTCTTGTTTTTCCAAATTTTTTATAATGAAGTTTTTGTTATAAAACTAAAGAATTGAATGTATAGGAAAAAATAAAGTTTAATAAGTTAAAAGTAGTAACGTTAAAAAATACAAAACAAAAATTGATAAAAAAACAATAACTAATGTAAAAAGAGGGGGAGGGGGGTGCTGGTGGGTTACAAATAATTTTTTTTATGTCATATGTGATGTCATTTTTTAACTTAGTTTTAACAAAACTTTTTTCAATAAAAAATAAAACTTTAGGAAAAGTAATCTATATTATATTATAAATCATTTAGGAAATTTTATTTTTAGAAAGGATTAAAAAAATTAAACTTTTAAACTTACTTGTTATGTAAATATAAAAATATGAAACTTTGATCATTATCTCATTTTAGAGAACCATATTTTAAACTGACATGTATCATTTTTAATTAAAAAATCATATTTATTTTTAAATTACTTTATTAATTTTTTTTTTTTTTATAATTTAATTTCAATATATTTTCTAAAATTTTATACTTTTTAATTCAATATCTATTTTCATATATTTTTATGAATTTTTATTTTTTTCATTTTTAGTGCAGGCGAAACCGCTATTTTACGCGAGTACCATGCTAGTTTATAAAAATGAGTTTGAGATGCGGAGTTAGATTACATAACGAATATTTAGACAGAATAGATGGGTGCTCGTTAATATTAATTACCCGGTTACCACAATGAACTAAAAGAATGTCGTATATTCTAAAAGGCGCGCCTTTGCGGCGCTAAGGCGTGAGACGTGGCCTCCACGTTACGAAACGGACCAAGGCGTCGACACTAGGCGTGGCGAGAGATAAGACGTGAAAAGGCGCGATAAGGTGTGAGGCGTGACGAGCCTTTTAGATTCAACTCTGATAAAAAAAAATCAAAATGAAGAATATTACATGTAAGGCTAGTTTCTTAACTTTATTCATATGTACAACGCTTGATAGAAACTCAATATATACAAAATATGATATAAATGTATAACTATTTTCATATTTTGGGCCGCCTTAAGCCAGGCCTTAAAAACGCAACGGCTACGCCATAGCCGCAAAGGCGCACTACAAGAAAAAGTAGTACAGGTGACAATGGTTTCTCGGGCGACAATTGTCGCCCGGGAAACATCGCTAAACGACAAAAATGCGTCTTACGTGGCACCAATTCTGATAGACCTTTTAGTCAAAGTTGTGAACAAGTTTTCCCGGGCGACATGTCGCCCGGGATACTTTGGTTAAAGATTGACCAAAAAATCAACAAAAAACTGAGCGGCAAATTTTCCTGCTCACCTTTCCCGGGCGACATGTCGCCCGGGATACTATTTACCAAAACTTTACTGGGTTTAAGTAAACAATTAGTGTTAATTACTTAGGAGGTGACGTGACCATAAGTTTCCCGGGCGACATGTCGCCCGTGAAAGTATCATTGACTTTCGTTGACTGTGTTAAGGGTATTGGTTAATTTCGGTGACGTGACCAGAGGATTCCCGGGCGATATGTCACCCGGGAAACTGGAATTGGGCTTTTAATTTGGTTTAGGCTTTTGTTTCATAAGCTTATTTTGGGCTTATACTTGGCGGGCTGACCTGTCAACATTATCCCCGGCGACATGTCGCCCGGGATAGTGTGTTGACTTCGTTGCTTTAATTTGTTTATTATTTATAAAATAAATAATTAATATATTAATTATTACTTATAATTATATACTTGATAGCTTCATAGCCCGCCCAATGGGCTAGCTTCATTTTACTACATAGTAAATCTTACGTGTATGGTTTATGTATGTCTATGCAAACCGTTAACAAATAATATAGAAATGAAATGTGTTGCTTTCTATTGAAAAATATTAATCTGTATACAAAACCTTACTGAAAAACGAATAGGTTTGACATACGAAATATTTTAAGCAATAATAAACAACAAATATTTGAATCACAACAATTGAACAAAAAAGAAAGTGTTCATGTATTATATGTAAAAAGAACAACAAAAAGTATGACAAGAAATAAATAAATTAGATGGTGCTTACGCATATAGACATATACCAAATAGAAAACTTTGTACACAATAAATAACATTTAAAAAAACTTCATTTTACTACATAGTAAACTTTGTTTCGCATACATAGAACCGGTGAAGGTAAATTGGAATGTACCACAAACGTCACTAAAATATGCACAAAATCATGAAATGAAAGGCTAGACACACATGCGACATGTATGGGCGAGTGTAGACTTGTAAGCATTATATATCGAATATGTTAACGTTGTCTTAATTACTAATTGCAGCTTCAAGTATATGTTGGTGGGGACTGTCAAGCCATCTTTGTAGGCAAATACTACCAAATCTGCCTTCTAACAGTGATTTCAAAGGATAAAACTAATGATCAACATTTAATATTTTAGCTATACTCATATCTGAGTTCCAAGTTGTAATTGAATTACCATATTTTTATGTTTTCATCATTGCACATGAACCAATAAGTGTTTCTAATTGTAGCTTCAAGTATATGTTGGTGGCGATTGTCAAGCCATCTTTGTACACAAATACAATCAAGTTTGCCTTCTAAGACCAATGCCTGTGATTTCAAAGGATAAAACTAATGATCAACATTTAATATTTTAACTATACTCATATCTAAGTTCCAAGTTGTAACTGAATTACCATTTTTTTGTTTTCGTCATTGCACATGAACCAATAATTGTTTCTATTATTGATGGCTTTTCAGCCACATAATTACATATGTTTGCGAATGCCAGTTTGTGCTGCAAGTCAAGTTCAGGTAACAACATCAATGTTTCTCATAAGATTCCAAGTTTAAAGAAAACATTACCAGTTAGAAAAATGAACACTCATACTCTACAAAGCGGAAAAGTATATAAGATCGTACCGTAAACTTGAAACACTTCAAGTCTTGAATTATACACTCAGGAGCTCTAACAGAACGAAGCGTTGATCGAGCTTTTTCAGGTCTAAAAAGAATCAACCCCTCCAATTCTATCCTACTATTGACTTACGGTCGTGTAGATAACATATACGTAGATTAGATGTATACATATTAGAGGTAGGTTTGTTTAAAGATTAATATTAAAACTATAAGCTACAATTCATTTAGAATTTTACTCATATATCTGATGTAAACTCGAATTTTCAAAGTAAATACAAATTTTCTTAAGCGGTGGTCTGAAGATGAAAATATTATAACTTTTATGAAGAGATTACATTGATCAGAATAAAATAATGTTCAAATGTAAAATGAAATTTAATCCAGCTGTACAAAAATTTTAGAAGTAATTCATCCTAAGGTATTTAATAAATGATAACGAAGACTAACCAATGTGTTAACGTTTGAAGGCCTCAGCTGCATATTAGAAGGCGTACCTAGTACCATTGTTCCAACCGGTCCAGATTGGTTTCATATCCGCACATTGTTGCATAAACGCTTATAATGAAGTATGTACATATCTTGAAGCATTCATCAAAGTTAGGATGTGTGTTCATATTTTGTTCAACATAAAAAACACCAGGCTTCTAAGTTGACATTCCAACATTTTTCGCCATATCATTCTCTGCACCAACAATCATTGAACAATAAATATACCATCAAAGTCACAATTCAAAGGTAGCAAAGTAATTATACCTGGGTGACATTTGTATGGTGTAAGCAATCAACATAATTCGTCCTCGGAATTCCAATTTTGGACCTCAACCTTTGACCCTTTTCGCTTAGCAAATAGTACCTGCAATGCCAAAAACATGCAAGTAAAGAATATTAGAAAAGGGGCGCAAGCGTCAATAAAGCATTGTTTCTTCACGGGCATGTTCATGTCTGTCACTATGTGTAATATGAATACTAAAAAGTGAGTAATT
Source organism: Tanacetum coccineum (assembly GCA_026074375.1). Classification (NCBI taxonomy): domain Eukaryota; kingdom Viridiplantae; phylum Streptophyta; class Magnoliopsida; order Asterales; family Asteraceae; genus Tanacetum; species Tanacetum coccineum. Next base: position 41,839 of record BQNB010034000.1, read on the forward strand.
AGAGAAAAAGAAACCGATTTTAGTTACAAAAGATTCTTTTTTTACAACGGGATACCATCCTAAAACTATGTGCCAAGACTGAAAGTTCTAGTGTTCATAGCATAACAAAAGAACTCGATGTAGAATCAACAGAAACGCTCTTTTTAATCCTCAAAACTAATGAGCCTATTGGGACAATCTTGAAATGTTGTCAACACAATTGTCTCCTTGCGCTCACTACTTGACCATTTGGAAGCTGAGAAAACAATTGTTGTATTTATTTTTACATCCCGAGTTTCAACATCCTCGAGGAACCACATAAAATATAAATAAATATTTGTACTACTACAAAAAGATTGCTAAGAAAACCTTAAATCCACACACAATTACACATATTAAGTTTAATTAGTAACGGAGTACCAATACAATAAACTAACATAATCTACAATGAAATAGGAAAATGGCAAAATGCAAAAAAAATAAGTGTATTTTAGACTTAGTTTTAGACTACATAACCTGTAATTGGATAAGAAAGAAATGCACACTTCAAAATAGACTAAAATTATTGAAAAAAACTTCCATGGATCGGGATGGCTTTGGAGGTGTCAATGAAAGAATACTTTAATATCCAATGGGGGGTTTGCTTGTTGTGTTTTAGTCAAAAAAGGGTGTTTGGATGCTGTTTTGCAGTCAAAACAGGGGTTGTTTGGTATGTTGATTTTCGAGTAAAAAAGGGTGTTTGGTTGCTGTCAAAACATGGCTATTTTGCTCTGTTTGGTTTGCTATTTTGGGGTTGTTTGGCTTGCTATTTTGGGGTTGTTTGGCTTGTTGTTTTGCTGTCAAAATGGGATGATTGGTTGTTGTTTTTCTGTCAAAATGGGGGGTGTTTAGGTGCTGTTTTTTTCAGTCAAAAAATGTGTTCAGTTGTTGCTTTTGCTCGCAAAACATAGGCTGTTTGGTTTGATCTTTTTAGTCAAAATGGGTGTTTGATTGGTATTAGAGGGACATTACATGATTTCCATTGTCAGGGCATTAGTAATTAGCAAAATCTTAATTAATGTAGAACTCAATGTGCTTTTAAGTTGGTTCGAGATGTGAGCATTAGTTTAGGTCAAGACTTGTGATATAAAGTGTTCTGAATATGATTTAAATTGTAGATAATGAAATTTGTTTACCTCGAATAAGTAGGTGCTCTTTTAGTAAACTTTGATGGATTACGTGGGTTTTTTCTTATCAGCGGCGTCTCAATTGCAACTGCAACAAAATCATATCAACATTAAGTCAGCTAAAACATAACTGAAGCAAGAAATATGGGTTTTTTCAGTCCATCAAGAAATACTTAAATCGTTCCGCTGAATGATTTAGGTTGTGATATTGTTTTTTGTAATCATGATTAACAAACAAGTAGCTTTAAATGATTTTAAATTGGACAAAAAATCATTTATAAGGGTGAACCCTACCCTTTTGTGTTGACATGCACAAAATGACCCATTACCTAACCCGATCATAATGTCTATGTGTGAGCTTTCATTTTGTCTAATCCGTTTCGTTTTTTTTCTTTTATTATAATTTCACGCTTATTTCTCCTCGGGTGGATCTATGTTTAGTCTAGCTTCTTGTAGCCGCAACATCAGAATTACATACAACAAGGATGGAATTACCCAAACAATCCCTAAATAAACATAATATTTAGAGTTGTTGGAATGAGCATGTTAAGTCTAACAAATAGGTTACCCAAACAGCCCATAACTAAACACTCGAAGTCAATGTATACAATCCAGATTCTTGTGGTTGCCCTACCCCCAAACGCGTACAATTAGCCACAAATAGTTTAATAGGTATCAGAATAAGGTTACAGGATTGGTTCCAATAAGAAAAGAATATGGAAATCAGGGGAAAAAACCATTAACGTACTTTATTCTTAGAGGTCAAACAAAAACGCTTACACTTTTAAAAATGATACAAACCTGAAAGCAGTTTTCTAAATTGCATAACTCGTCGGCTTTTCCGGAAGAATGTCCATCAAAGAAAAATCATGATGATGGGGCTTGCAATATAATAAATATATTATAAATCATTAAACAAACAACTAAAAAACATAACACATTGTTCGGGCGTTCGTTGATTGATATCCTTAATTGGTAGGCATTTCCTTGAAAGCTCTTCCTGCAAGGATAAATATAAGAATGAGCAAAGACAAATGGAGAGCATGCAATGTAGTTAAGACACGAAGAATGTATGGTTTATATATACATAGGGAGGTAGCCTAAGCCAATAGGTATGCTTTCAACCAGGAAGCTGTATCAGAAATCTGCCACTTTCAAGGAAGTCAAACGATAAAATCCTAATCTTGTCGCATTTGCAGCAAACCCAAACCCATTGTAGTTGATTTTTAGACTGCAATACATAGCTTGAAAATTTAGTCGGTCTGTATTTGTTTTGTTTAACTAAGAAACTGCACTAAACAAACAATTAAGCAAATTGACATTTTTTGTTCCGGTTTAATTCCTTTTATAAAAAGTGGAACAAAGACTAAAAAGGTTTTTGTATGCGAGTTATGTACATTCCACCACTCCCTTGATCATCTAGTCTAATTGGTCATTCTGTAATATGGCCACATATTTATCAATTATAAGAGTGAACTTGAAACAAAATTACACATTTTCTACAATCTTGTTAAATATGGCATACACAAATCATATTATGAGATATTCATAGTAAATGTAAAAGACAGTAAGTACGTGTTTAACTACAGATTATAAACGTGGTTAAACATTTATAGTATATTACTACTATTTATAACAACTTGAGCTTTTTGGTAACGATATTAAATAAACTTAAAAAGGGATAGAGGTAGTTACCATGGATTAATACAAAGTCATGCTACCTTGTATAACCTCTTGAAAACTGGAAATATGACATCATCGTAAGCCACAACTTTTGCATTGTTTCAAACCAAAGCAATCCACTGAAAAAAAACGCAATTGAAAAACAAAGCAAAGTAAATTACATATAAAGCAGTAACTATTTCCATGATTATCGAATGAAAGTTTTCTTAACCTGTGAACCTCTTCGCCACTTCCTCATAGGTATAACAGAAGACATCCTAGCTGTATACAACATTTCATCAAACACTTATTATGTGCAAAGAATAAATACTTTATAGATGTTTTTGGCATTGCTTTTGAAATTGATTATCTAAATATTACGCTTTTAAGTCACGTATAAGCAAATAGTGATTATCTAATAAATGTTATGCAACAACTAATTATCATTACTATATCGCATCACTTTCTTTCAAACGCAATGCTAATACACCCCTAACGGCTACGAAATCATAATGATGATATAAAGAGTAACAAAAATGAAAATTAATAAATATCAAACATAATAATTACCTGACATCAAAAATGTAAATTGATAAAGAGCAAACATCACACTAAAAGTTCATACCTTTAAAACATCATTCTACTTTGAAATCGATCTAGTGACCATCTTGCATCCGTGTTAGAATATAAACAAAGAACCAAAAAAACATATCAATGCATCGTATTTGGAAATCAATACCAAAAGATTAAGCATGAATTCAGTATCAAAAGTATAGTAACCTAAATATGTAGTGGCTCAAAGAATAATTTTTCTACAACTTGTCAATAGACTCTGAAATCAATGGCAACTAAAATAGTGAAAACTAATAAATAATAAAAATTACACCATACCCGATCATATAAAAGACTTGAAATTTAAATGAGTTACATCCTTCGCTTTTGTGTCATTGAAATTGATTCTGGAACTTTTTTGGAAGATTTGAATGAGAAGAGATGCCGGACTTTTAGAGTTTTATTATTGATTGAGATGAAACCGTGTATTTAATTTAGGGAGATTAATTAGGTATTAATTTGTGGAGGATTTTTATGGAGAAGGAGTTTTGATTTACAGATAATTTGAAAACGTTGACCACATATTCGTTTAATGCATTGACTTAGTATTTATTTTCAAAGCATCACTATTTTGTGTGAACAAAAGCTGCCACGACCATTGGCTTAGTCCAGTGGTTGAGACGTTTGTTTTCTAAGCAAACAATCTGGGTTCAAATCCTCCTAGTGACAAAAATTTTAAAATATTTTCAGATTCATACCATGTAGATGTCCTAGTAGGCGTTGAGGTGGCATATAAAACATCAAATATGGTGACATTTACTGTGTCCATGTCATCAATGAGGTGGAGTTTCATGGAGGTGACATGACATGTTAATTATTGACGTGTCATAACTTGTCCTATATATAAGTAAAGATAAATAATAACTATATAAAAAAACACTATGTTTTCTAGGTTCTTTTCGGTCCGATATGCACTACCCTTCTATAGTTGAACATGATATACCGTATACTTTTTCAAGATGCACATTCGTCAAGTAACACAAAAACAAACATTTATTTAGTTAAATATTATATGCACCACTTGTAGTAACACAAGCGACTTACAAATAGACACTTAAACATATTAGAACGATAATCATACGAGACTTACAAACCGACGCTTAAAGCATACAAATTACATTCCAAATGACAAACTACTCCAAATCAAGTTTTCCTATGTTATTGTAAACTTCGTGAAATAGTGCGGCTGAATTAACTGTGTGTTATTCCGGATGCATATACATATCCACTGTTGCCTCGAGTACCATTATCTTATCAAGCAAGTGCTTGCAGTTTGAGCACTCTGCATTTCTTAAAGTTCTCGGAGAATAGCTTTGAGGTGTTAAAGCTCCTGGAGAATAGCGTGGAGGTGTTAAAGATCCTGGAGAATAAATTGGAGTCGATGAAGGTCCTGAAGAATAAATTGGAGTCGATGAAGATCCTGGAGAATAAATTAGAGTCATTGAAGCTCCAGGAGAACCAACTAGTAGATGGACTCGTTTCTTTTTCTATAAAAAAAATTACATCCGAAAGTGTTTTCGCGAGGTTGTTAAAGAGTAAAGATAATAAGTTTTAACAACTAACCACATTATTTATATATTACACAAAAAAATCATGTGATTGTTCACCTTTGATCGTGGACATGCATAGTATAGTTTACCACGGGTTTTAGGTTTATACGATTCTCGCCGAACTACATCTCCGGCTCCACAAGGACACACAAAAGCTTCATATGGCACCATCTTCACCATAATAACAGTGTGATATGTTTATGGTTGTGATGGTAAGAATGTGTGTGATCTGTGGGTGGTTGTGAGGATAATATCTGCTTTTATGGTAAAAAAAATAGTTTTTTGGAGGGAGTATTTGGCGGGAAATTTTGGCAGGAGTATAGGGCTACAGGAGGAATTAGTCAAAATTTTGGATCAAGATCGCATGTGGGAGTTTGTTCATTTTCGTTCTTTAACAAAATCAATTTCGTTCTAAGTAATTTTGCTACCTTTGATATGGATATTACGATTGATTTCGTATGTGTTATTTATGTTAACTAGTCAATTATGTAATTAATTAAGTAGTACATATCATGTTCTAGCTACTTATGGGTGATTTTTAAGTAGTTTTGCTACCTTTGATATGACTATATCATCGTTATAATGAAATAATATCTTGACTCATCCGTTGAACATCTAATGTACAACGATAACATCTCGACTTATCCGTTGGACATCTAATGTACAACGATATCATATCGACTCATCCGTTGGACATCTAATGTGTAACGATAACATATCGACTCATCCGTTGAACATCTAATATACAACGATAACATCTTGACTCATCCGTTGGACATCTAATGTACAACGATAACTTATCGACTCATCCGTTAGACATCTAATGTGTAACGATAACATATCGACTCATCCGTTGAACATCTAATGTACAACGATAACATCTTGACTCATCCGTTGGACATCTAATGTACAACGATAACATATCGACTCATCCGTTGGACATCTAATGTGTAACGATAACATATCGACTCAACCGTTGAACATCTAATATACAACGATAACATCTCGACTCATCTGTTGGACATCTAATGTACAACGATAACATATCTACTCATCCGTTAGACATCTAATGTGTAACGATAATATATCGACTCATCCATTGAACATCTAATGTACAACGATAACATCTTGACTCATCCGTTGGACATCTAATGTACAACGATAACATATCGACTCATCCGTTAGACATCTAATGTGTAAAAATGTCAGGGACAATATAAACAAGATATAAAATCCTGTAGAATTTTGCAGTTTTATCCATGAAGAAAAGAGGTGAAATAAAAGCCACCCATGTGATCAAAAAATGTGAAGATGGTCCAAATAAATTAAAAATTATGGAGTAGTAGCCCATTATTGCACATGCCATCTCAACCTAATTATGAAGATATGAGATTGTAGCCATATTATCGAAGATCAGGTTTTCAAACCTGACTCTTGGACTTGGATGCGACAGTAGCTAGTTATGACAGCCTTAGTTACACTTTATGACTTTTGTTTCATGTTTTTATCGTAACAACAATTATTAGTGTATCCCATGTCTATCCTAACCGTTTATATCACCCAATAAACCAAATGTCACCCATGTTGCCTTGAAGATGGTTTAGACCCTAATTTTAGTTGGTGGAGACTTGTGTAGTTTTCAAGCTTATGAAAGAACATATACTATGTCTATGCAATTAAGTGATCACCCCAAAATGAAACACTTAGATTAGTAACAAGAGTTGAGTGTTTTTTATCCCCATTTCGTGAGGTGTTCGGCTCTAATGTTTTCTAGCATAAGTAATATTATAAATTCATTTCTTAAGTTTTATTGGGGATATCTTTTTTTTGTATTATTCTAAATGGTTCTATTGAGGGCAAGTAGAGCTCAAGTGGGGGGATATTTGATAACTTCAAATAGTTAATACATTAAATATCAAATTCAATGTAAAAATGCTTACAAATATGTTATTAATGTATGAAAACATTACTTAATTGTTTACTGTTAGTTTTCAGGTACCAAGTGAGCATTTTAGAAAAAGACAAGGGGTTTGGACATGAAACGCACAAAAGTGAAGAGTCTGAGGCAGTTTATGGCGTAACACCCCTGAAGGATTACGCCGTAACATACTCCACAAAAGATATGAGTATCCGCTCTTTAAGGCGTAAAGCCTCTCCTCTTTACGCCGCACATTCATATTTACATAGTCCGTCTTGATTTATCTGGAGTCAGAATTACGGGGGTAACATAGGCGACAACAAGTTAAGCCGTTACATAATTTTTATGCCTAGATGATTGGAGCTTACTTTAGCAAAGATTACGGTGTTAACATCTATAACAAGGGTTACGCGCGTAAACATTTTGAAGCCTAATAAAACTGAGCGATCCTCCGTCATTCAGCATCCTCACTTCCACCACTTACACATAGTTCTATAGGGGTTAAACCAACCTCCAAGGTTGAAGCATTTTCTTCAAAACGGTCTCTAAGGGAGAAGTTACTTTACATAATTATTGTATTTAATCGTTCATTTTATCCTATCTACGAATTATGATGATCATCCAATGTTTTTATTCATTATTATTGCATTGTTGTTACATGAGCGGACTAAAGCTTTCCTAGTGCTGGCGTAACTATTTATCTACTTTTGTTATGTTTATGATTTCTTGTTCAATTATGGGTTTTTGTTAGATATCCTTATGCCTTTCATTGATCCTACATCTTTTGGTAGTATAGAGGTGGCTTAGATCTTGTTTATTCTGAATATTAGACTTACCATGTTGAACTTGGGATTGTGGGATACTAGGGTAGCTTGACATCTATCCCTAGTGTAGGAATTAACCAGATTACCGCATTTGTCACATTAAATACTTAAAAAGTACGAGAACTCTTTCATAGAGGGTTGATAATCGGTTTAGATTATAGATTGGTCTTAAGGGTAGTTGGAATTTAACCACTGCAAGCTTGGATGCCCTGTTGTATGATCGTTAGGGGAATGTGGGATGACAGAGTAAGTATAGGATAACCTCAAATGAAAATTTGGTTTTTCGGACATAGAATCATAATATGCACTTATAATTGGACATTGCACAGGAAATGTAATCGTATCATTGGTAGTGAAATGGTTAGGTTAGCACGTTCTTCTCCCTGAATTCTTCTATTTACTTTTCTGTATTTACTTTTCCGTAATTCTTAAAATCAACTTAAAACCATTTTCAAACGTGACAATAATCAAATTAGAACTATTTAACCTTAGCTCTTGGGACGACCTCGGATTTACCAAACTACTGCACTACATACGACCGGGTTCTCTGCCCGTTTAGTTAGTGATCGGTAACGAGTTTTATAATTTTTAAACTTGGTAAAATATTATTCAAAATAAATTTACGCTTCACTTTTATATTTATATATATATATATATGAATCTATTATATATATATATATATAGATTTCTATATTGAATATATATATACTTACCGTGCTCTTTCGATTATATTACCCTTTCTTGTATTTTATATAAAAGTTACTTATATAAATTTTTGGGATTACACTCAGATTATTGTGAGTTAACAATGGTCTCATCTTACACCTTCAGAACATTGTGAGTTATACAATGGTCTAATCGTATACTCAGAATGGGAGTTATACAATATGTCTCATCTTACTTCTCAGATATGGTGAGAAACAATGGTATTTCATTTTTATAATTATCAGTCATTATGGTTGGCCACAATGGGTCTCACTTATTTCTCAGACACTGTAAGTTATACAATGAGTCTCTAAAACTTTCTTTATTAACCTTATACAATTTCGTTTTGCACGGAAACCCATCCAGTTTTGTTTAACATGGTATTATGTGTGTTTATGTTATTACAAGTCTTGTATGGGCGGGGGACTTGTATTAGGATGCTTGATATGATAAATGTTATGTTAACTCGTCCATAAAACCTTTATCTTATCTAATTTTAATACCGTTTTACTCATCAACTATTTTGAACACTATGTCGATCTCCCCTGATTGTTTTACTCCCCGTCTCTGAAGACGAGTTTTAAACACTCGTCCTATATTCATTAGAGCACCTGCATTGTCATGTCATCAACCACCTTGAAGGTTAGGTGAGTACGCATATTGCATCAGAAATTCTTAATAGGGATGATTTATAATCTCTTTATTTGAATGGATTGGGACGCCTCTTCATTTAAATAAATAATTGTAAATCACCAAACCATAAAGTTTATCATTTCTTATTTACATATATTTAGGACGTTCTTTATGATAATAATGATATTATAAATGAGTGGGCGCTTATTTGTATCCGATATAAAATGAGTATGAACTCGAACCCGATAATCACCGAAATCCGTTAAAAAGATCTAAAACACAATGGTGTCTTATCACTCAACAAAAATCTTAAAGCCTCGCTTGAACCACTTGATCTCATTCTTAAGTTATTACTTTTTTTCCGTTACAAATCCTTACAATCATGAACCGTTTGTGGAGCTAACAGACATGTTACACTCTTGAGCTAATGGACTTGGTTCAATATCGAACTAACAGGCTGAGTACAATATTCCACCGCTGATATCATCAAATAACGTCATACTTTACTATCATTTATCCCACGAATTTTACCCACTTTTATATAATTATTGCAAGATATTGGTACTTAATTGCTTAAAGTTTATTATTGCAGTAATTATGGAGTCACTTGTGAAGAAGAAGCAAAAAGGCGCAATTCTAGAGCTTAAACAAAGACATTTGAAGAATACTATTTTCTGCACCTATACGCCGTATCCAGCAATGAAGATACGGCGTATCAGCGCCAGCTCAGCACAAGAAACGCGTAATGATCAATTCCCGATCCGGCGTATAACACTAACACAATACGCGTATGCACAACCTGTTCATCAGTCAAAGATACGCATTTAATATGATTGATGGTAATTATCTTAATTGATTTGATATTATCGCGGACTCCAAGGAAATTAACCCCTATACGCCGTATCCACTTATCCCCATACGGTGTATCCAGGCGTATTTCAGACACTATAAATATAAGACTAAAAAACGAGTTTTAGGGTGCAATATCACATTCTCTGTATAGTATACAACTAAAGTCGAATTTCTCAAGC
>BQNB010034001.1:0-51915 GCA_026074375.1 Tanacetum coccineum
AATGGTACATTATATGAGTAATGTACTTTGTAATAATGATATTAAGATATTGACTTGACATGTTATGATGTTTGCTTGACATATATGTAGATAGGATTTCCATAGGTAGGTTGCGTGAGCTCGTCTACTTTAGTTATGCAAGTTACACTACATATTGAGATATTGGCAATGCAAGTAATAAAGCGAAAAATTTCCCCGTACAATTGTGATAATAGTAAAATAGATTGATTTTTCATTTGATGAAAATTCTTGGGTTGTTATAGTCTCCACCCCTTATAGAAATATCGTCTTAAGATTTAGTCGGATGTCGGAGAGATGTCAAAGAATGATTATGAATTTGTAAGAGAGTTGCTAATCATGTGGGATACAGATTTGGAAATGAACAGATAATAAAGGTAATAATGATAATGATAAGTGAAGAAAAGGAATTATTTGTACAAACGGATTGAAAGAAACTTGTTTGTACGTATGCTATATACTTAAGCCTACTTATTTATAATTTGTCACTTACAAAGAGAAGCGTCCAAATCCTTGTAACTGAGAATTTATAAATTCATAGTTCAGAGATTTATAATTTCTTATTCAAATGAAGAAGCGTCCTAATTCATTTCAATAAAATGATCATAAATCGTCTTACCTAAGCATAAAAACATGATATCGAAATGGTAATGTGTAGAAAATGACATGATCATGAAAGGTAAGAAAAATATTGAGATATTAATTGTACTGACGCCCATGTAGTCGAGGATGATAATTTATGTTTCAAAGGTAATGAGGAGAGTATTCAGAGTTAAACATAATAGAATTGGCAAACGATGTCGAGTTTTGATATCACCAGATAACAAGATGTAATGGAATCATCACTTTATTATTTCATGGATAACTTTACATATGAAACTTTAAAAGAGCTGATACTTATGCTACGTGTCTCGTGGTAGGATTCTAGATAAAAGCAACAAACGACAAGGATTGTAGCTTGATGTTTGGGGTTTTCAAACTTATGAAGTGTGTTTCAGAAGATTATGGTAATGAACTTGAATATCTTTGAGAGTTGTTTCTAGAGTAGAAAAGTATACTTGTCTATAAGTACGTCTTCCTGTGGCCTTGTTGTTTGCTTTTGAGCACCGATTTGCATAATGTCCTTTCTCTTCACAGGCATTACAAGTTACGGATACTGTTTGTAGATTGTTTCTAGTGGTTGGTCTTTTGTTTCTACAGTTCTTGGTCAGATGTCCTATCTTGTTGCATGTCTGACACTTGACAGTGCAGGGTCCTATGTGATGTAGGGTACATCTTTCACACAAGGGACAATTTCCAGTATACCCATTGGTGGCAGCATAAGTCCTGAAGGTTTCTTGCCTTCTATTCTGCTGTTGGTGGTAATCATTGTTACGGTTGTTGTTGTTATAGTTATTCTGATAGTTGTTGTTGTTGATGATGTTTCTCTTATCCTCAAGCTTTCGTTTGTGATTGGTAGTTTGTTGTTGTCGTGATGTTCTCTTATCTTGCAAACTTCGTATGTAATCATTGGTTACTGCACATAAATACAGCTTTATTATCTGATCCATTAATCTCTGTGCTATGTTGATGGCTTCCTCCAATGTTTGAGGCTTCGAGGCAGTAACATTTCCTTCAATACTTCTGGGTAATCCACTAATGAAGATTTCCATAAGTTTCTCGGTGTTTGATATCATGTTTGGGCATAAGACTACCAATACCTGGAGAATCTTCTAATAAAAGTGTTTGAGATCATTTCCTTTCACGACCAAGTTGTAAAATTCTTCTTCTATTTTCTTGACTTCAGTTCGAGGGCAATACTTATTGGTTAAGATTCTGTTTCAATTCGGTCCAAGTGATTTGATTGGCTTGATCCATTCCAAAAGGTTAGCTTATGAAATTCCACCAGACATGGCATCATCGGTTAAAGTACCAGTAGCAAATGTCACTTTGTTTTCCTCGGCACAGTTGCTACGAGAAAATATTGATTCAGTCTGTTTAAACTAACAAATTAGGTCAACTGCTCCTTCCGTACCATTAAAGTAGAAAGGTTGATAGCTAACAAACTCTTTATAGTTTCCCGTTTTTGCTACAGGAGTTCCAGTGGGTCCGGTGTTCCTATTAGGATTACTAGCACTTGCCATTATTTCAACATGTTCTTATGAGTAGCTGGGAATGCATTATAATGAGTTGTGCTAGATGGTAGCTTAAAGGTAATGTGGCTTGGTGATTCAGATGTTGACGTCCTATTGGAGGCATCTATCCGAACATAAGAGAAACACGTAGTAAGAATGACATCACAAGTTTTGAAAAGTAGTAAAAGAAAATGTGATGCTTAAAATGCTTAAAGTGTAATGCCTATTTTTGTGGATTTAAGCACTTAGAGGTTAGGGTATAATTCAAATGATTGAAGATGGAGAAAATGATGCAAATGAATCAGGATAATGATGATGAAAAAGAGATAAGTTGGAAATAAGTAGAGGTACAAAGGATTGCCTTCATAAATAACTTGCCTTCTTACTGTACATAGTCAAGATTTGACAAGTGTTTTTATTTATACCACACATCCCGTGGCTAGGATAAAGCTATAACTAGTTTGTTGATTTTGAGCCGGTAAATGACATCCTAAAGATCCTCCTGATCTGTTGAGCTTGGATCTTCTCAATGATTTGTTCAAGATTGGAAATTCTATAGTGAGCAAAGGCAATCTTATCCTTTTGCCCTAACTGCTTCTTTTGAAGTTTGATAATCTGAGTACGGATTCTCTTAAGTTCAGTATTTAGTTTGTTACCATTTCTTCGTATGATCATTCTATCATTAATACGTCCTTCTTCCATTTTCTCAATGTGGTGAAAAGAGAGTTCATCTAAGTAATTCAAAATATCTTAGATGTTCCTCAGATGTTCTCAGATATGAGATCTTAATTGAACTTTTTCCTATTTCAAATATCTGAGGTGGGGTAGGTGTATAAACTAAGAAAGATGGTGATACCAAATCACAGGTTTGATTCCGAGATGAATTAGATAACGTAGTTAAAGAAGAAGATGAGGGATGGATTTGCTTCTTAGGTGGTAATAATTCTTCAGGAATAAAGAAATATCGGGGATTAAATAGTAGTGATGGTGGTAATACCGGAGAGGAATTCAAAGTAGCTGCGAATTACAATAGGACTGGTGTGAAATAGTAATTCCTTAGCATAAAGAGCTTGTACTATTCATTAAAACATACACAAGGGCTTATGTAGACATAATGAGAATACTGGTGGGGAATCAAATTTTCTTTAGTTTTACCGAAGATTAAAAGAAACTGCTTCCCGCTGAAGCAACTGGAAATAATCCGTGAGGCCGAAGTATATGTTAAGAATTGTTATCCCATCCTTGATCGATTCTTTATGATTAAAGCATGTTTGTACCATGGGATGTAAGCCAAAATAACAATGGTTGAGACTTTGTATGTATATCAAAGTGTATGCGGAATCTACACTTTGAGACTCTAGAGATGTTTATCAATGGAACAGTAATAAATAAAATAACAATGAAGTAATAACAAACTGCTTCAATATTATTAGAATAATAATACGAGTACTCTTGAAGTACTGGGGTTACAACCTTGAAGCTATCACAATATCTTTCTCAAAGTAAACGGCCCCACCCCCCCCCAAAGTGTATCAAAAAGTATATATATGCTAAAAACAAGGGATTCTCCTTTTTTTATAACACAAGGAGTCCTTTAAAAACTAACTACCGTACCTTTTAGATCAGTTACCAGCATCCCCATACAATCTCCCATTCATACTTATCTCCAAGTCAGGCATCTTTGACCATCATCGCAGTATAACTCTTTCTCCTAGTAACAGATATTAACTAACAACTAGCTGGCAGTACTAAGTATAGTACTGGCAGTACTAACTCCATTAGTACAGTTAGTTTATACCATTGGCATTATATAAGTCCTTGCGAAAGAATTATTCCTAACAATCCTCCCCAAAAACTTGTGATCGATCCTTTATCATCAACAAGTTTCTTTCTTCCTAATGAAATCTTCTAGTACTTCTTTTGCTGAATGATCTTTTAGAACAATTTCTTCTAACTTATGTACTTGAGATCTTTATGAACCTTAGAAGTTTAAACGCTTATGAACCACTCTAGATCAACCTCTAAAATCTTACTAACATCTTTGGACAACAGCTCTCCGACTAAATGGATATTTCCTTCTCTGTCAGCAGATGAATTGCTAACCCACTTCCATCAACCGAGAATTGAATACCACAAAAATCACATAATCTCCAACTTAACAAATTGTATTCATGCTGATTTTTCTAAATCTCATCTTCTTCATCAGACTCAAATAGAGTATATAAATCTCCCCACAGCATCAAATCAAATCCTTCCAGTCTTGAAGCACTATACTTTTTCTTGACTAGTCTGTACAATTCCTCTACATCCTGTCTATCAAAGTCTTCAAGCATCTCACTCAATATCTTATAATTCTTGGAACTGCCATCCCCTCTGAAGACTTGATAATACATGAAGTTCTCTGTCAAAACACAAGTCTTCCAATCCATAACTGGAAACTTTGTAAATAGAGATTCAACCTCTATAGGAACCTCTTCTCTTGGTATTATATCTAAAAATCCTTTGAGTTCTTCTTCTCCAGCATCTTCCTCTCATCTTTTGTCTCTTTCTTGTGCTTTTCCTAGGAATAGATTTCTTTCTCTTTGCAACAGTTTCTTTGGAGACTTCTTCTTTTCCTTCTGAGTAGCCACATCTTCTTCTTCTATCTTTTCAGCAGACTTCATCTTTTCAGGAGACTTTTCAGGAGACTTCTTCTTTTCACTTCCATGCTCTACATCCATAGGTTCAATATTTTGATTAAAATCCCAAACCTTTTCAAAGATTGGCCTAATCTCATTGTAAGACATTCCCTTGAAGTCACTAATCTTGTAGTTCCCCTGATTCTTCAAGTATTTGATCATGTTTTTCCTTGCTTGGGCAACTGTCTTTGGCTTCATTTTTAGAGTATGATACCTTATGACTGAAGGATCATTCCAATCTATCTTCTTAGTAGACTTGGCTTCAGCCATAGCTCTTTGTCTTTCCTCTTCATCCTATTTCTGTGCAATCTCTTTCATCTCGTTGCAAATCTGAGCTCTTTGTTCCTCATTCATTTGCTCTTCAAGTCTGATGGCTTCAGCAAAACTTAACCTTTCTTGTTCAAGCTCCTTCTTAGACTTCTTCTTGGGCTCAGACTCTATCATTATGGCTTTTCCCTTGTCTTGTCTTGACCTTTTCTCTGCACTCCTTCTTGTATAAGTAACAGTTTGTCCAGCAGTACTAAGGTTTACCTCAGCAGTACTAACTATTGGAACTTCTTCACTAGCAGTACCTTTCTTTGCACCAGCAGTACTAACTTCATCACTTCCTTTCTCACTGCCTTCTTGATCTTGAATGACTTCAGTTGGAGTCACTTCTTGAATAAATAGTTCAGTTTCAGTACTTGCTTTTTCTTGAACCTCTGCATCAGATAATTTCCTCCCCTGTTTGGAAGAATCATCTTCAAAAACTTCATCATCTAAAAGAAATAAAACCCTAGCTTTTCTCCTTGCTTTCCCAGTCTTTATTTGAGACTCTAGCTTCTTTGACCCTAAAGAATAAGCTTAGTATATGCAGAACTGTAGGTGTTCTTTGTCTTCTTCAATTCATCCTCCAATGCTCCAGTCCTGTCAGAAAGTTTGGTAACCAAATTCATCAATTCATTAAGTTTCAAGCTACCCTCATCACTTCCATATGGGTGAACAACATAGAGAGGTGAGTCACGGGGTGTAAGGAAATGGTGTTCTGCTCCAGGTGATTAATGTGTTGGTGATGGTTGTGTTGGTGATGGTTGTGATGCAGCAGCAGTGGTATTATCAGGTGAGTGTTGCGTTGAAGGTTCAGGTGAGTGTGAAGATGAAGTGTCAAGTACGGTGAAGAGAAGATGTGGATTCGGGAAGTTAAGTGGAAGGTTCAGTAACACAGCTAGTGGTGAATAGAGCAAACTCCTGCCTGAAAATCCTTGGTATGCCTCTTCATATTGTTTAAACACTTCATGCTAAGAGAGGGTACAAGATATGATCTTGTGTGTTGTGAAGTTGGTTTTCTCTGCATATCTATACAGAGTTAAATGAACCTAGGGGGTACTTAAAAAAGACTAGAGATACTAGAGATGATTGACACCATAGTATGCTCAAAAATCATCCTAGAGAAATTATACTTCCTATTTTTTTTTTTTTTTTTTTTTTTTTTTGTTTTTTTGGTAGCTAAGCATATAAGAGCAGTGGCAAATAAACAACTGAACTGTCTCCCAAGCAGTCTCTTGGGCCTAAGGCAATAAGAATATTGTGAATAAGAAACCTCCATTGAGGTGAAAAAAAACACCCTTTGAAAAGTTAACTTATCTAAGTCTGTGTGATATCCCATAAGCGCCAATTGCTCAAAGATCTCCGAGTTGGGTATAGAAGAAAGACCATCCTGATTATCTAACTTAAGATGTCTT
Organism: Tanacetum coccineum; assembly: GCA_026074375.1. NCBI lineage: Eukaryota > Viridiplantae > Streptophyta > Magnoliopsida > Asterales > Asteraceae > Tanacetum > Tanacetum coccineum. The sequence continues at coordinate 6,532 of BQNB010034001.1, forward strand.
CGTAAAGATCCCTCAGTGATAGTCAGTGAGTGACCATCAATGGTAGCAGTAATCTTGACTTCTCCATTTTCAGCAATAGTAACTTCAGCCGACCTCCAAAATTGTTTGATAAATGAGACACAAACATCTGGCTTCTTTGTGAGCGCATAGCAAATATGACTTCGATTTAGGAAATCAATGATTTGATGAAACCCTGCACTGCCTGTAGATTTCTCTAAAAATGCTACCATGTTATGCTTGTCACAAAATTCCAAGTTTGCCATGAATAAAACTGTGAGTAATCGAGTGGGATATGAACCTTGATGAGATATGAGGGCTGGAGAAAGTTAATTATGAATTAAATAAGAGAAGCGTAGAGATATGGTTTGGAGAACCCGATTTAAAGGGAAAAAAATTTTTGAAAAAGGTTATCGTGATGAAGGTTAACATATATATATATATAAAGATCACGAAAGTCCAATTGGTCAAACTCCTATACCATAGGAATTTGGCAGAAATATCTCAACGGCTCTATTAAATACATGAAAAGTCTGTTAGACCCAAACAGTTTTAATGGCCATTTAGTAGTACAAATTTTGTCTAGCAGATACTAAATAAGCCTAGCATATTAACTTCTCCCACCATACAGCATACAAAAACTCCAAAGTTCTGATATATACTAAAGAATAACTTCACACAATCTCTCTTATGTTTTTAGCTCACATTTTCATCTCTAATTCTTTTGGCTCACTTTTCACATCTGCCTATTTTTCCTTACATTTCTCTTCTGTTTTAAGCCCCCAAATCGCTCTTTTCTTTATGACTCACTCTTCACACAAGTAAAAGTTGTTGGCAAACACCAGCCATTAACTGGATTTGGAATAGTCTTGTACATTAGCCTTTGCTTTTGGACTAGCTAAGCTGTTCATTTTAAAAACGGTGCATTGACACCAAATAGTTTTGTATAAACTATCATGTAAACATATCTCATTTTTAAGGGTATATTTACAACTTTTAATAATTCCATTATTTATTTTTTAGATTTTACACGCTTCGCAAATTTATTATTATCTTATAGTAAATCGCTAAACTAAAAAATCACTGTTCAATGTAAACGACATCAAAACAAATTACAGTTGCATCAAGCAAGTGTTTATAGATTATCGGAGGTATAATTTTATAACTTTTCATAATTTATTTTTGTTGGTTACGTAAAACGCTTACGTTTCGCAATAAATTACATTCGGTCGTACTCGAAAGCACCCTTACCTATCTACACTCAAACAAATACCCACATTTATACCCAATACTCAAAATTTACTTATTTTACTTTCCTATATCATCTAAAAACCAGACATAAGCTTGTATACAAGAAAGAAATGCAAAGCATCCATTAAATCCTTTTTCTTTATATGTGATTTCTTACACAAGGATGTAATTAGTTGTTGGTGGGTTTGTGTGATTCAGGTGGTTTAGCCTTTGACCCATAGCTAGTAATATAGTCTCATACTTGAACCCTCCTCCTAGGGAGGAGGAGAGCTCTTACACACTTGTCCTCTTAAACCTATCAAGACTCATGGTTTCAATTAGGTTTTATGGTTTTTATGCACTAATAATAAAGAAAGCCCTAGGTTCACCTTTAACTCTTACACCCTATACAAGTTAAATCAAAGCAAACTGGTATGTGTTTAATTACACATACCTTTTACCTTTAACATGTGCTAAAATAACCAAAACCGACTAAATGCAAATATAAGCATGTTTTGCTAAAATATATTGTGCAGAGCGATATCTAAGAAAAAACGAAAAACGAAGCCAAAACCACAAAACCCTAGACTCGAATGGAATAAAGCCGAAAAAGACAAAGTCCAGCCAACCCAAGCCTGAAAAAGTCAACCCAAGTCCAACCCCGACATAATCCAAAAGTCACATTGGTGAAGAAAATTAAGTTGAGGTTAAAATTGCTCAAGCCCTAAACTAATTTTAAAAGAAAGAAAAAAAGAAAACCCTACTATCACGGTTCCAAAACTGCCAAGCTTGCAAAGTTAAACCACAAGGGGCAAAGCTGTCAAAAGCCTAAACTAATACCACCAAGGACGTACGGTGCAACTTGTAATATAACCCTTGGGGACTTAATTTGCCAAGTCCCCAAAACTATAACAACACAAGGACGATTGGTGAAAGAAGACAAACCACCAATAAGGGCCATTTTTGCCATTTGTTCAAACACATTCCCTGCACCCTTTTTTTACCCAGTTTAACCCAAAAACCCCTTTCCCGCCATTTTCACTGTGCACCTTTCCCTTTCACGTTTTTCCCTGCAACTCCTAATACACAAAGAACAATCCCCTCTCCCTACCTCCACTAAAACCCCATCACATGATGCCTTGCCACTGTGGCAATCCTAAGTTGCTTAAATTAAATGAAGGGTAAGATGATATGTTTGGTCTCCCAAGAATTTTCGAGGCTAGGGGTGTGGTGGGGGGGGGGGGAGGGGGGGGGGGGGGTATGATGTTTGGATTTGCTCTCCTACAACACAAACACAACCAAACACAAGCTAAGAAAGAACCTTCCACTTTTAAAAGAAGAAGCTAAACAGAATAGTAATATAGTTTTTAGAGAGTTCCATTTTTATTGTAATTTTCCTTTTCTTCTTACTGTTCATTTTGTCAAATAAGTTCTATTTAATCTTTCAATTCAGTTGTACTTTTCTGATTGTCTTCTATTGTACTTTACTTTCTTAAGAAAAATAAAAGCAAGGATGTATTTGTGTTTGTTCTCAAAGTACATTTTAAAAAGCTGTTTTTTAAGCTATAAGCTTGTAATAACTGTGTTTTAGCTTATGATTACATTTTCTAAAGTTCAAAGTTGTTCAATTCTTGTTATAAAGCTTTCTAATAAACGTGAATTTTAAATTTCAAAGCATTGTAGCCTTTTAAAGTTTAATGAAAAATTCAGTTTTATGTTTATGCAACTCTGTCTTTTTAATATTTGTGCATTCAAGCTTATTATTGTTCACAAGTCCTTTCTATAAGCTCTCATAAGCTTATAAAAGCTGTTTTACTCATATAAGCTCTTACATTAGCTTTTGTATGTTTTATGTGTCTTTGGAGTTAAAGATTTGGTTATTAGCTTTTTGGAAGATAAGCTGGAAATGGAAGGGCTTATGGGATGAATTGTAGTGCTTAGTTCGATAAGTTAGGTAGGATAAAGCTTTAGGGAAGCTTAATAAGTTTATTTAAGCCCTTGTTTAGAGCAAAGGGCAAAGGTTAGCTTCATTTTCCATTTCTGCCTATTTATGCTTATCATTGCTTATTTACTATTTAGAATTGCTTATTTATGCTTATTTCTGTTGTTCATTGCTTATTATGCTTGTCTTATGGTTTTCATTGCATTTGTTTAAGTTTTAGACATAATCTGTGAATTTTACCATTTTTAAGCTTATTGTGATTTGCTTATTTAAAATGCTTATTTATGATTGAAATGTGCTTATTATTGTTTTTTTTAAACTTAGTCATTATCTGGTATCCTATATTTTTGCTTAAAATCAGTTTGTATAAGCTTAAAATGCATTTTTTTGGATTTAAGGGGGTGTTTGGCTAGCAGTATTAACTTAACAGTTAATACTGTTGTGCACCTTTTAAGTTTCAAAAACCAGTTTTAATCTATCATTAATAAGTCTTAGTTTATGTTTAGGCAATTTTAAATCATGATTTAAGTCATTTGAAAGTTTTTCTAGTCATAGGTTTCAATCTGTGAAGTCCACAAGTTCTAAATCTATTATGAGTTCAACTTTAAGTTTTAAGGTGTCATGTTGTGTTTTCCAAGCTCATAATACATCATAAATCATGTTTTGTATCTGGTATTCAAAGTCAGTGCACTATTTCATTTTTTTTAGTAAATGGGTCAAAACAGTTTTGGATTAACAAAGTAGTGGGTCAGTTTTTAGCAGTTTTCATTCTTATTTTTAGATTTTGAGTTTTTACATTAGCTTATATTAGCTTATTTTAGGGCTGCATAAGCCCTTTTCTCTATTAAGAAAAACCAAAAAAAATCAGCAGTTGCTGAGTAAAAACAACCCTTTTCACAAGCCTTTTTCAGGGCTTATTTGATTTTCAAATTCATTTGTATTTGCTGATTTTAGAAGCCCTTGGGACAATCTTTAAGCTCATATAAGCCTCATGGCCATAAGGTTCTGATTGAGTGCTTAAAAATAAGCCTAAAAGTGTCACTAGGTTGTCTGTTTACTAGTTTTTGGTCAAAGTGGTTATTTGTCTGTTTTCTTGGCTTAATTTTGTTCTTAAGTGCTTAATAGGTGTAGTTGAGTATCTGTTTTTGCTTATCTTTCTTTTTCATTAGCTTATTAAGTTTAAATATCCAAAACAGTTTTAGCTTTTAAGTCACTTAGTTTAAAAATTAGTATTCTGTCACCTTATTTGAGATTTTCCTGCTTATTTATAAGTTTTTAGAAAAAGTTGTTATTTTTAAAGTTGCTTATTTTTTACTGTGCTTTAAGTTTTTAAAAAGAAAATTGAAAAAAAATGTTTTCAAAAAAAGGAGAGGCATGGGGGTCGAACCCATGACCTCCCCTTTAGCACACACACGTCCCACACTAAACACACACTAACCATTGGCACCAGTAGGGCTATCTGTTAGCCCTACAACTTATTTATCTTTTATACACATTTTGCCTTTTTACCATTCAACACTTATTAGCTTATTACTGGCTTATTCCAATAATCTGGTACCTCCTTTTTATTTTTCTTAGGATTTTAACTGTTTAATCTACTTTCCCTGATTTTTTCAGATTTTTAGGAATTAATTTAGTATTTTTAATCATTTAATTTCATTAAATCAGTTTTTAAGTCATATAAAAAAATATAAAAGTCAAAAAAATATAATTCTTTTTAATTTTTTTTTTTATCATTTAGGACTTAGGAAAAATAATTTACTTTTGTAGGGTTAAAATTTTAGAATTTTATTTTTTAAAGAACGGGATTTGATCTCGTTTTGGTTTTTCTTCGTTTTGTCACTTTAAATGCTTACGTTTTTTGTTTACTTTTCTTTGTTATTGTATTTTTATAACACCTCGTGTTTTAGGTCATTGTATGACATTATTTAATCCACTAATTATTTTTAGGGTTTTACGCGTTTGCAAACATTTTAGAATTAAATTTTGATAATTTAGTTTTTTTTAAGTCGCGTTTTTTAGGATTCCCGTTATCGTTTTAGTTTTAGCTTTAATTACTTTCGTATTTAGTTTGCCTTACTTATTTTTCCCGTAGATTTAGCAATAAAATCCAATCAAATCTTGTTCCATTCAAACATCAAATATCAAACCGACTTTCGACTTTCCATTGCACGCCTCGACTAGAAACGACCCGGGAGATTTTTGATTTTACTTTGGTCAAAAGTAATTTCTTATAATCTTTTGGAATACGTATATTATATATTTGATATAATTACCCCTAAAAAGGCAATTATCATTTTGGCGCCGCTGCCGGGGAGGAGTGTAAGCGATTGTCGTTTCGATGACAATTAGTGCTTTGAAGATCCTTCCTTGTAAAGTTATTTTCTTTATAAAAATATAAAAATACAAAAATATTTTTCATTTTCTTTTATTAGTATATAAAAATAAAAACAAGAAAAATCAAAAATATAAAAACATTGTCCTAAATAAAGATAAACAATTCATCATCAATATAATGCTTTCAACTGAAGCATTATCATAATAAGTTTCCGAATAAAAAGATTTAAAACTTGTCTTTTGTGTCACTTGCGACGTACGGCTCACCTTTAATTGATTAACAAACTAAAAGAAGGGTATAAGGAGGGTTGTTCTGATTTTTAATAGCTTCGCGCTTTCCCGCTCCTCCGCTCCTTTGTGCGTTTTTCTTTTAAAGAGCTACCGTGAAGCTTGTTGATTAATTGGTTTAAGTTGTCTTATCTCATTTTGTCCTTTAATAAAATGAATTGTTTAAAAAACCTAAAAACCCCAAAATAATCTTCTTTTTCTTCTTATCCATTTAATTCTTTTCTTAACCCTCTATATTGTTTAATTCTTATGGCGTCACTCTTCACGTTTAAAGAGTGTTCGTCTTGTGGAGCTTGGTACAATAAATCATGTGGTTGTTCTAAAGGGGGTTTCGTTGACAAGTTTGTTCGTGATCCTAATAAAACACCCGACTCGTCTCAACGACCCCCTAATTGTCCCAAGTGTGGAGACCCGGTTGAAGGTCTATATTGTCGACAATGTGCTCTAATACGAAAGAAATTAGAGGAAGTTTTCCAAGACTTCCAAGACACTTCCGAGTCATCCAATGACAATCCTAACGTCGTTAATGTGCCTCAAGAGCCATTCGTCTTCAATCAAGACCCCGGTGAAAATTCTTCACAAAGTCCTCCACATATTGACCACCATTGTTGTTACGAGTGTGGTGATTCGTTAGACGATATCTTTTGTCAACGATGTACTTGCAAGTCTTGTGGGAACGGTGCTCATTATGGCTATAATTGTCCACCGAAAGTTCCGATTATCTCTAATCCGAAACCATGCAACAATCAAACCATTGATGAGCTCCCACAAACTTTGCCAAGTTTCGATCCGACATGCTATTCTGGAGATGGAAATTCATTCACTTATGATTCCACTCCTAATTTTGTCAATGATTCTCCTAACGTTTTTAACCCACCTCCACAACCCCAATACGTGCCATACTCTTGTGAGTTATGTGGGAACGATGCCCATCATGGTTACGATTGTCCACCTCAAGTCCCGTTTGTCTACAATCAGGACCCGTGTTTCAATCAAAACTTTGATTATTTTCCACAAACTTCACCGAGTTTTCCACAACAATATCCTTGTTGTGAAGATTGTGGGGGTCCTCACGAGACTTTTCAATGTCAACCGATGAATTATTACGAACCTAATCCGTGTTATGATTCTAATTATTCCGGTTTTGACCAATTTCAACCCCCGCAATATATCGTCAATCATCCTATCTTCAATGCTCAAAATGAGCTTCTCAATTCTCAAAATGAGATTATGGAGCAAATGACATCCATATGTGATATGATTGGTCAATATATGCAAAAGAAGGAAGAAGAAAAGCGAATTGCGGAAGAGCAAGCGGCTAAAAATCGATATTGGAAGATTCCCATTTGCTACGATGATGACGATGACGAGGAAAGTTCTATTCCCTTGAGAGATATTATTATTTCTGGACTTCCTCCGTGTGTTGCAATCACACCCGTTTTATCAACCGAGGAGCCCGTTGACTCTCTCATAATGGAGGATGAGCATCTCGACACTATTCTGGCAACGGAATCGGACGAAGTAATAAAGTCTAGTGTCGAGAACCTTGTCCAAATCCCAAGTGAGTCCGAGGGTATTCCCGATAATATGTGTGATGTGCCTTTTCGTGATAATTCTCCGCCTCTTGACATTTCAAAAGATCAATTTGAGGGTTTCTCCGATTCTAACGATGATTCTACTTCGATTGATGATGATTCTTTCTCTATTAACGACATCGATTATGTTGAGGCATCACCACCCGATTCTGAGCTCGTCAGCTTAGAGGAGGTGAAGGATTTTCACACGGAAGAGGGGGAGATTGAGGACAATATTCTTTGTGAAAAATTATTGAAAATTAATCTTCTCATTGCTAAGATCGAAGCTATTAATTCTAATCCACCTTCATCTTCTGATTTTGTGACCAAGTCTCCCTCCACATTTCTTAACTTTTTCTTGGAGGAGACTAACACCTTTGATAATTCTATACCCGAATCTGAAACTTTCTGCTTTGATTTGGAAGAGAATAGTAGTGGCAGTACCACTACTCGTTCTGATTATTCTCTTCCAGATTATGAAGCTTTCTATCTTGATGACGATCATATTGAAGAGAAAAGTAGTGGTAGTACCACTACTCATGCTGATTTTTCTCAATATGATTCGTTCATCTTTGATCTTTTGATCAATCCGTTTCCTCCTGCCGATAGGAGTGACTTTTATCATGAGGAGTTCGTCGATGAACTCGCTCACATCATATCTCTATCGAAGTATGATCATTTCTACTTTAAGATTGAACCCGATTTGGGAAATTTTACTATGGATGTAGTGGAGGATATTTTTGATAATCCAACAAGAAAACCAAGAGTTCATGTGCCTAATGTTGACCCATCCCACCCTTCATCTGGATTTGGATTTCACTCTTTCTAGTGATTCCCTCGGATCCGACCTTGTAGTTTCTTTTCCTTCCGGAACTAGAAACAAGATTTTCGATCCAGTGATATTCACTGGAGTCCAATCCATGAGATTTCTATCATTGGATGAATTTTCTATCTCATTCATCCGTGATCTTCCTTTTCCAGTGATTGGCACTTTTCTTTTATTTTCACCCCAAAATGAGGATAAAGTTTTTAATCCTGGTATTCTTGCTACAAATAAGGAAACATCTCCTCATCTCTTATCTCATCGGGGCTTTAATCCTTCAAAGATCATTTTTTATTTTTCTGAAAGCCCAATGATGATTTATGAAGGGGATATTCCTATCTTGGATGTTCAATTTCTCCATTTCTATACTCCTTGACAAGCTCAAGTATGGGGGATCGAGTCAGGCTCAAGACTCGGTTAACAAAAACAAGGCGCTTTGTGGGTGGCAACCCATGCTTATCCTAGTAATAGTAGTAATGAATACGTGTTTTGTGTTGTGAGGAGGCTCGCCTCTTCCATTCTCGTGTTTTATGTTTTGTGTTATTTGTCCAGGATTGCCCGGATTTTTGAAGCCTCTCGTGCTCGTGGTTTTGTCCTTCGATCACTCGAGCTTCACATCCTCAGCTTCATTTTGGGAATCCAATATCCAAATCTTATCGACTAACGTTTATCTTTAAGCATACTTAATAAACGGCTTAGGATTTACGTAGAGACCCTTCTTAAAACATTGAGGACAATGTTTAGTTCTAGTATGGGGGGATCTATCGATTTGATTGTGCCTGCAGCCGTTGTTTTCACGTAATCCCGTTTTTACCACCAAAATTCCAAAAAAATGAAAAAATTTAAAAAAAATTCAAAAACAAAATAAGTGTTTTGTCACAATTTTGACTTTCCTGCTGGGTAGAATAAGAATAAATTTTGACTCGATCGAGCGTGTTGAGCTCTAGCTTGTTCCTTAACTTTTAGACTAAGCATTCGCGGATCTTTGCGAAGAACGAAAAATGATAGAGTTAAGTATGAGTTGGATGCTAAACAAGGATTATTTGGAAATCTTACAAGCTCATGTGTGTAATTTGTGGCTTTTTCTCCCATAAGCTCCTAACCGGACTAATAATACGTGCTACTTTTGAAAATTAAACTTAAATCAACAATTTTTGAATTTGAAATGTAGTCGATAGCAATAATTTTAGTCTTAGTTCAAATTTATACTTAAATTTTCCAAAAAGAAGTCTTCTCTATATATCGTGAAATAAAGTGTAAAATAAAAATGAAATGAAAAATGAAAAAAAAATGATGAAAATGAAAAAAGAATGATGAGTAATAATTATAAACTGTGGGCTGATAAAAATTTGCTGCATCTTGTCGGCTCACAACCGATGTTGCAGCCTTCTAAAAAGTCGAGGGTTACAATTGCATCATGGTTATGTTTAATGTTAAGTGTGAATTAATAAATGTAAGGAAAATCTCTTTTTGTTAAATTTAAATATGATTTTGAACTTAGACTATTTCATTTTAAGTTGTGCTTTTTCTAAATAAGCTATGTGTAAACGGGAAACCTAAGAGTTTTTGAAACCAAAGGTCCGTGAGTCCCGATACTAGTCTCTGTGGGGTGTCAAAAGCCTGGTCACTTAGCCGCAAGGTTGGGATGTGCCGAGACGAAAGTCGCTACATGGGATGATCTCGCCTTCAAACTCATTATTCTCGGGTGGAACGTGAAGCATAGAAGAAATTTTGGCAAAAAGTTGATCATGGTTCAAATTCATATGGAACATTCCCTAATATATAATAATTGTCGGGAGTGAAAAAGTTCACAAGGTACAAATATGAGTAGTGTTAGCATCTTAACTTATATTTAACGGGTGGATTTCGTTTAAGACTTGGTTTGGAACGACCGTGAAAATCTTGAGAACGATTGGAATGAATTTATCCGTTTTGGGCATTTTAGGATTGAAATGCATCTTGTTTCTATTGATCCCTTAAAAGTTATAAAAATAACGAAAGTCAAATATGTTAGTTAGTTGCTAAGAATAAGAAAAAGGAAAAATACAAAAATGTGTGGAATAAGTATAAATATTTTAAATGGTCAAAACAGGGCTTTTCAAAACTTTTGATTATTTCATTCCCACTTTGACGAAACATCTTAGCGACTTTTCAAGGTTATTGTCGAGGGGAGATGTGTTTCTTAGTTTTCTTACAAGTGTTTATCTTATAGCATTGCGTGAGGAACTCGCATTAGTTTAGTATGGGGGTATTTTGGTATGTGCTATAATTTCACTTAACAGTTTCATTAAAACAGGAACTTAAATGACAAAAAAAACGTTACCAAAAATACATTGTATTTGTATGTTTTTACTTATATTGTGCAGGAAACGAATATCTAAGAAAAGGACAAAAACGAAGCCAAAACGACAAAACCGAGCACGAGAAGGAACGGCAAGAGCGGTTGAAGAGAGTCCAAAATCAAAGCGGAAGCTATAAATCAATAAGCGCAATCATAATGTCAACCACCAAAATGTCTATGGCCAAGCCGATGGACGTTTTCGGTTTTATATACGTGCTGGCCTTCCCGTACCTCCATCTTTGGGCTGAGGGATATTGTGTGAAAGGGTGGGGGGGGTGGACGGGCTGGTATGTGCTTAATTACACATACCTTTTACCTATAAAAACGACCCTAAACGACCAAAAAAGCACAAAAAATGCCATATATATGCTTGTTTTTGTGTTTGTACTGTGCAGGTATTGGATATTCGACAAAAAGACAAAAGACACATCAAAAAGGACAAAACCGAGCATGGAATTGGAAAGAGCGGAAAAGTCAAAGTCAAAGTCAACCGAAAAGTCAACCCCGACAAAGTCAACAGTCAAAGTCAAAGCCAAAACTGAAGAAATGTTAAATGGGCCTACCCGTACCCATCTAATGGGCCGGGGCAGCCCATTTAAACATTATATGAAGACCATATAAGCCTTTAAGGCTTAAAAAGCCCAATTCCCTTTGATCATACATACGACCCAAAGCAAATCTAAAAGCCCAAACAGCCTTTAACCAACATTATCCCAATACCCTTTAACTTTTAACTCAGTTAAGTCTTCTAAGGACTAACTGTGTAAACCCTCCTAACACCTTCAAGGGCTAATGTTGCCAAGTTCCCAAAGTTTAATACACCACGAGGACTTCTGGTGAAATAAAACTATACAAAGTGAAGGACTTAAGTTGCCATTTTCACAAACCTATACCCTGCACCAAATCAAAAGTACTGTATATCTTCCTCCTTTCCCGCCAACCCCTTTTGGCACTATTCACCTGTCATTTTCACCTCTCACTCCTCCACTCCACTACAAAACTTCATAAAACACCTTATCCCGCCACACAAACCTCCAAAATCCACCTTGGCAATCCTCAAGCACCCTATTCGACTAAGAAAGAAGACAAGAATTGAAGGGTTGTGATCATAGGACTTGGGCACCACTCAAATTCAATGGCCAAGATTGAAGTCTTAAAGCTCTCACACAGAAAACACAACTAGCACAAGTCCAAGAAGGAACTCGACTATATAAGTATGTGTGTTTTCACACAATAGACGAGGAGTGTAGTTATATTTTTAATTTTACTTTTAAATGTCTTAATTTATGTTTTCTTGTATTTAAATTTCTGTCTCAAAGCTTTGTAATCCTTTAATAGTTAGTTTTTTCAAGTTTTCATGTTTTAAGCAATTTTGAGTTTTATGCCATTCAAGCTTATTTTCATTCACAAGTGTCTTTGTTAAGCTCTTTTAAGCTTATATAATATGTTTTAAACTTATTTAAAGCTCTTACAAAGGTTTTTGAAAGTTACTGTTTAATGGAATCAAGAATTTTGATTTTGAGCTTAATGGACGATAAGCTAGCAAAGGGTGAGCTTATGGGTGCTTAGATTTGCTTATTTATAAGCAAGGGTAGGATTTTAGAGCTAATTTAGGTCATTTATTCCCTGTTTTGAGCAAGGGATAAGGTACACTCTCTTTTTATCAATTTTAGCTTATTACTGAAGCACTGCTTATTTTAGCTTCCTTACTGCTTAATCTTGCTTGTTTATGTCTATTTTATGCTTATGTATGCTTGCTTTTTTGATTTCATGTCTTTTGTTTAAGTTTTCAATTGAAACTGTTTTTTTAGCTCTCAAACTGCTTATTCCTTGTTGCTTACTTTAAGTGCTTATACTTGATCCTTATTGCTTAATATTGCTTGTTATAAGTTGTTTAATATTTGTTTTGCAAAAAAAACTCAGCTTAATTCACTCTTTATTCAGTTTTAAAATGGATTTTTCAAAATTAAAGGGGTGTTTGGCATAAGCTTAAAATGGGTCAGAATGGTAGTTTTAATTGGGTTGGGCCACTAAGGCAAGATTAACAAGCTTTATTAAGTAAATCTAATCTGTTTTGAAAGGTTGTTAAACTTGGAATTCTCTTTTTAAAGTCCTTAGTAACCATTGTTTTAATATGTGGTTTAATTAGTTTAGTGATTTAGCTTATTTGTTTAGTTTTGATTAAGTGCTTTGTGTTTACATTTTCTTGCTTGTTTTTTTATTGAGTTTTTGTGATGTTTTTGTATTTATTTAAGTCTTAAAACAAGTTAGAAAGATAGTTCAATAGGCCTGCATTGTTAGTTTAGTTTTTGTCCAATCTGTCATAAATTGCTAAGTGTTCAAAATTTTGAGAAACAGCTTTTTTATTTGCTTTTCCTGGCTTATTCTGTTTTTCAAAATGATTTTTGAAAGTTGATATAAGTTCTTTGAGGTCTAATCTAAATCTGTTTTGAGGTCTTATGTTCATAAGGTTCTGTTTGTTTGCTTATTTTTAAGCTCAAAAGTAAGGTTTTGTAAAGATTGCAAAAATTTTCTAAGTGTTGTGTCTGTGTGAAACAACTTTTTCATTAAGCTTTTTAAGGGCTTATTTGAATTTCAAACTGCTTTCTGATGTCTGATATAAGTTGCTTTTCTTGGCCATAGCTTTTACAGTGGTATAAGCCACAAACGCCATAAGGAATCTGTTTGCTGCTTATTTTTAAGCTAGAAAAGTCCAACTTTAGGCTGTTTGGTTAACAGGATTGGCCAAAAATCTCATTTGCTTATTTAGGCATATTTGCTTATTATTTTTGCTTATTTTAGTTTTTGTATTACTTATTAGGTTAGTTTAAGTCCCTTTTAGCTTATTTACTTTAGGGTAGAGCTTATTTGAGCTCAAGCCCAAAAGTTGTCCCTAGGCTGTTTGTCTGCTGATTTTAGCCATTTGCTTATTTGATTTTTCAGCTTTTCTGCTTGTTTCAGTTGCTTATTTTTGTTCTTATTTGCTTACTAGGTGTAGTATCTTAACTGTCTTAGCTTATTGTGTAGTTTCATTTGCTTATTTTGTTTTAAGCCACCAAGTTTAGCTTTTATGCCTTAGTTAAAAAAAGTAGAAACTGTCTGCTTACTCTTGCAATTTCCAGCTTATTCTTAAGTTTTTGAAAAAAGTTGCTTTTTAAAAGTTAGTCACATTAGCTTATTTTATAAGTTTTAAAAAAAAGAAAAAAAAATGTTTTTTTTAAAAGAGGAAGCCACAGGTTTTGAACCCGTGACCTCCCCTTCACCAAACCAAAGCCTCAACACTAACTCCCACTACCACCAGCACCAGTAGGGCCATCTGGTGGTAGTGTGCACAATTTAATTCTTATACTCTTTTCAAGCCCATTTTCATAAAGCCACTTCGTAGCTTAATCTAGTTTTTCAGTAGCTTATTTGATAAGCTGGCTTAACCAGCTTATTTTTCTTGGCTTCCTTACATCATTTAGGACTTTTGTTGAATTTTTCAGAATTTTTCAAACTCATTTAGTATTTTTCATCATTTTTCGTAGAGTTAATTTTTAAAAAGTCATTTAAAAATAGTTAAATTATTCAGAAAAATACAAAAAAATAGTTTTTAGTTTTAGAATTAATATTTTGAGTTTTACAAAGTTTAAAAACATTTTCATCATTTTTAGATTTTAAATTTCATTTTTAACTTTTTAATTTTAATTTAGAAATTAGTTTTTAATTATAAAAAGTAGTAAAAAATATTTTTCTTAGTTATTATCATATTTTAGACTTTTCTAAAGTAGACAATCATTTTTTAGAATTTTTAGGGATTAATTTGTCATTTTCTAGGATTTTAAATAGATTAAATAGGTTTTTAATTCATAAAAAATTATTAAAAAGTCAAAAAAATATAATTCCTTTTTAGAAAATTTTCTTTTGTCATTTTAGAGGTTTAGAAACTAAGTTTGAATTTTTAGGGTTTAATTTTGACTTAGTTGATAATTTAGGCGCGTTTTTAGGATTCCCGTTTGCGTTTTTAGTTTAAATTTGTGTGCCTTAATTGTTTTTAGTATAAATTGCATTAATTTTCCCTTAGATTTAGGAAACCAATTAAAAATCTTTTTCATTCAAACATCAAATTTCAAACCGACTCTTGACTTTCCATTGCATTCCTCGTTGGGGATAACGACCCGGGAATATCATATACTACTTTCGGTTTTATTGATTTTCTTTCTTTGAACCTTTTCAAGGGACACTTGATTTGGTTAATATATAAGTAGTATATTATTATTATATATTATTTATATATACATTAAGAAATCAATTAAGGACTCTAGAGATAACATTGGACGAGGAAGAGACGTTTTGAGAAGAAGAAGAAGAGTTGGAATGAAATGATTCTTCATCATTTACATCAACAATGTCATCCAACAGATGAGATGAGGATGGATGATTTAGAGTGTTGGAAGAGGAGCTAACATTTGAATCACAAGGTCTTTTCTTGCCATGATCCGATCGCGTCTTTTGCTCGTAATGAGGAGCGAGGGGATGCATGACTCGATCATATGAGATGTAGTGATTAATTGCTAACTCAGGAAAGATGGACATAACATGTTTGAACAATCTAGTTAAATCATTCCATAAGGTAAGAGTTCCTTAGGTTTGTTTCGAGTCTTTTCCATTCGTTTGAGAATGAAAAATGCTAGATTGTATGGAGTGGAGGTTTCGATGCAATATAGCATATGAAAAAGACACGCAGAGACATGATCCCGATGACCTCCTAAAAAAATGACGTTTTCACGAATGATATCAACCCATGGTTTTATATGAGGTTGAATTTTACGGGTTAAAATTTCATTTTTACTGACTAAGGAACACGCCTCATTTATTTTAAGTGAAACCATCTCTTCAATAATAGCCTTTTTCTACTGTACGGATTCTTTGCTACTCAAGGATTCTGAATAAGAATCTGGTTCACCGTTCTTTGTTAGTAGCAAATAGTAGGGGTGTGCACGGTTCGGTTTGGGTCGGTTTAGGCTAAAACCGAAACCAAACCGAAACCGAACCAAAATATTCGGTTTTTATAAAACCAAAAACCAAAACCGCTCGGTTTTTGGCGGTTGGTTTTTTTTGGTTTTTTCGGTTCGGTTTTTCGGTATTTTCGGTTTCAAACCGTTTATATTTAGTTGTGGCTAATTTATATTAATAAACTTGTTTTACGTAGAAAAATTGTTTTTGCACAGATATGACTCATGTTTTCAAAATTTTGACTCACAATCCTACCCTCATGAAAGTATCATTTTTCAAGGCTTGCAATGGTGTTTCTTAATGGTTGATTGAATTCATTTGATATGAGTGGAATGTAGATATGGGTATTTTGGTGATCTAATCCGGTGATTCGAGTCATTGTCACCTAAAATAAAAAAATAGGGTCATGTTTTATAGTCTTTTACATGTAACATTTTATTCACAATGTTTCTAGTGTGTGCCTATATGTGAAAAATGTGGAGTAACGATTAACTCGACCTAAAAATAAAATCCTAAGAGTTAAACTCAAACGCTCATTAATTGATGTTTGCTCATCCCCTTAACATGTCATTAAAACTACCATATGAATCTATGTATCTCGCCTTTGTTCTTGAGATCATTATGCTTTTTTAAAATCAGTTTTGATAGTTGTATTAACATGATAACAACAATTTATTGTATTCTAAACATGAGTGATTTGAAAAATAATTTTAGGGTTTTTGGTTTCAATGAATTTTTGACTCAAACTCACTAGTGTATGTAAATCAAATTCTTTCCCCTTTTTTCACCCCCCCCCCCCATATATTTTTTTTTTCTTCCCCCTTCCCTTTCCCTTTTGTTAAAGGAAGTATATTAGTTATACATTATATCCTAGTAGTCCTAATTGTATAAAATTGAAAGAAAAATGAAAAATCCCTAATTTTTATTTTTATGTTCATCATGAATCCTATACTCAAATTGAAAGAAAATAGATGAAATGACTTGTAATTGATGATCTTTGTGGTGTTAGGAATGATTATTAGTGTTGATTCGATCTTCAATTAGTGTTTCGGTGGTTGATTTTGAGTTTTGGTTGTTTTGTGTTCGTGTTCATCACACCAGCAGGGAAGAGGGGTGTTTGTTTTTGAGTTTTAGAAATTTTTAACAAAGTGAAAAATATTGGGTGTTTGCTGGTGGCAGTCCCATATCGATCAGGGGGCCGCCTAAAAAAGGTTAAGGGCCGCCTGAGATATGGGGGCCGCCCGTATTATAGATTTCTTAGACTTTTAAATTTTGACACGAATTTACTAGGAAGAGTGACTAATTAATTTGCATTTCGCGAATGAAAAATATTTAACTAGCTTCAGATAAAGTTGTTAAATTGTCACGACACAAAATGGAACATGGACTATAATCGAGACTAGAAGAAGGAGAAGCGGACAAACACAATTTACGAAATGTTTTCCATCATTCCTAAACCAAGACGAAGATAGTTAAATGATTCACGTTTATGAGGTTTCATAAGAATGTCGGCGATGTTGTCGACGGACAGCACTTTTTCGATTGAGATATGTCCTTTCTAGACATTATCACAAAGAAAGTGGTGATGAATTTCGATATGTTTGGTTCAAGAGTGTTGCACTAGGTTTTTGCTAATGTCAAGCGCGCCTTTATTGTCGCACATGATTGGAACATCGTCGAGTCAAACATCGTAGTCGATAAGAGCTTGTTTCATCCATAGTGCTTGTTGACATGCCTTTCCAGCGCTTACGTATTTGGCTTTGGTAGTGGATATAGGATAGAGTGGTTTTCTTTCTTCGAGAACAAGTTTGTCAACACCTTCTCACGAATGTTCAAAATATCCGCTACTGCTCATTTCGATCCACATATCTCTTGCATAATCAGCAGTACGGCATATATACTATTTTCTATGCCGGTCCCTTAGGATACCATAATCTAAGTGCGTAGTGCCTTTAATGTATCAAAATATACATGTAGAAACTGTTGAATAGTTTATAGGTTCGTTTTACGTTTTAAAAGTTAGCTTTTAAAACATTTAGAATCGAGTTGTATGTTTAACCAATTCACAATAAGAACAAACAATATAACAATCTAAACTAAAGCTAAATAACAATGACAATAATATGAAGAGATAAGGAAAAGAACAATCAAAACAGGACGCCAAGATTTTATAGTGGTTCGGCTACGAAGCACCTCTTCGCCCTACTCTACTCCCCGAGTATCCTACTCGAGATTTGACTATTTCAACAAGCTCCCTTTAGGTGGAGAAAACCATTTACACGTCGCTTAAGTTATTTTCTGACACTAAGCTAAATGTCGAGTCCTAATCTTAGCTAGAACAATAATACCACTTCCAATCAATACATAATTATAGATCTACTATGGATTTACACTACAATCCGTAATTCACACACATTACATAAGATAATTACAATAGAGATTGGTACTTAGAAGAAGAGGAGATCACTTTTTATTACAATTCGTTCTATTGGCGAATACGAATGTTCTTTCTTGCACTTGAATGAGAAGGAGAGATGAGCAGGTACATTAGATCTCTTGAAAACAAGATCTAAGAATGTTAGTGATCAAGAGATTTAGAGAGAGAAAGAAGATTTTAGAGAGAGAAAGTTATCTAAAAATTTCATGCAAAGTGGTCTAATTTTCTACAAGGAATGGAGCAGAATTTATACGCAGGAAATCCAACGGTCTTTGGGTGGGCTCGGTCCCACGTCGGGTCCCAGATATATAAAGGATACGTCGGGCCTATAAGGGGGCTGCCTAGTAGACTACGCTCCTTTTTTGTCTTTTTGTGGGGAAGGTTGTACCTGGTATGGAACCTTCTATTTTGGGGGGAAATTTTGAATTTCAAATTTTAAGTTTTTATAAAAACTTTTCTTTTAATCAGTATATATCTTGTATAATTAATTTTGTGAAAATAATTTTGTAAAATGTAATGGATAAGAGAATAATATGTTCTTGATCATAATCATGCTTAATGATTTGTTTGTCTATACCTTAAGTGAATACTCTTATCTTAGAATTGAAATTCTACGATAATAATTTTGTATACGTTTAATTTCATCGTAAACGTTTTTACATTGTGTTATTATCAAAACGTTGAGAGGTCAAAAAATATAAATATTGTTTGACATTATTTGTATTAACAATCTCCCCCTTTTTGATGATGACAAAGTATAAACTCATTTTGTATAAAATTAATAGTTACACATTATTAATGAGTTTTGTTTTATTTCTCTCCCTATGTCGATTCAAAATGGATGATCGTCGAGTAGTCGTAGGGAAGAAAGAACATTGACGATAATCAAGACTCCACTCGATGTATGCTCCTCTGATTGGGGCACCAAGGGATCGATTTTCGAGAATTGTTTGCTACAAAATCAATGTAGATGTACAAGTGCAGACCAAATATCTTTTAAACATAACATTGAATTCAAGTCACCCAAAAGAGAGTTTCATTCAACAATTAAGAAACTCATACAATAGAAAATGCAAGTAGTACATTCATAAGATAAAGCTAAAAACATATACGAGAAGAGATAAATTCATATTATATTTGTATGAATCAATTGACAATATAAGTTGTTAATCATGAAATTTAAGACATAATTAAGGAATAGATCAACACTAGTGGATTCTTAAAATGTAGACTGGATGCCATAATCAAATGTAGATGGTCGATTATTTAGGTTGATTAATCATACGAGAATGATTAATTAAAAAGGGAAAAGGAAGGGGTTGGTGACACATGATTTGGAGGGGTATGAGTTTGAGGTATGGGACGGGTGAGAAGAAAGTTAATGAAGTTGATTTCATTTCTCAAGGAGTGGAATTGATATCTAGAAAACTTGAAATTCAACTTGAGCATGAGAAGGAGGATGAATTTAGTTGTGGTTGTGTGAAGGTGAGTGCATGAATGTAGGCATGGATGGGTTAGGGTGTGATTATTGATCGGTGGATTTGGTTGTGTAGTTGGCTGATCATTTGATTCTTAAAGGTGTGTATGATGGTGGGTGTAGGAGATTGTAATAGACTCTTGGAGGAAGTGGAGGTGAGTCTTTTTGTGAAGAAGGTGATGATTTTGGATTGGATGTTTTACGTTTCCATACTTGTCTTACGGACATTCTTGGTTTTCTTGAGAAGTTGGGTTGGTGGTGTTGTTACAAGAATTGATGTTGGTATAGAGTAGAGGATGTAGAGGTTAAAGGTGGTTAGTGAACGTATGTGAATTGGATGATATAAATTATGGGATAAGATTGTATAAGGAAATGCTGTGTGGATTGATAAAGGATTGCCAGAGTTTAGCTTAACAGGGAAATGACAGCTTGGGATGTAGGTAGGTGGGCTCAATAAGTTACATGATTAAGAGGCAAACTCAAAATTTTCGTTCCCCCCTGGCGGTTGTCCCATATCACCAGGCGGTCCCAAATATATTGGGGGGCCGCCGAGTATTTAAGTGGGCCATTTTCTAGAAAAATGAAAATTTCCAGTTTTTCCTTTTTCTTAAGTCCAATGATTTCGGCATCTACCAAATTCAAGGATCAACAAATTCAAGAAATAATATGTAGTCTTAAACTAGCATACAAATTATTTAGCAAGTAGTAGCATTGTTCGCATGTCACATTCATAAAATTTGCTAATAATAAAACATTGATAGGATGATAAAATGGAGAGAGTCATCCAAGTCAAATGTAATTGTCATTTGTCATTCCTAGTCCTAATATTATATTAAAAACATAATGTATAATAGTCTCTAATAGTTATGCCAACATGTTCACTTCTGTTTCCCACCCATCATGTTCTTGAGAGCTTGTCCAATTGACCTTAACCCTTCCCGGTGAGCATCTCGTTATTGAGTTTGAAGATTTATAGGTTTGGAGAGATAGGTGTTCAAGTTAGGACTTTCATGAGGAGTTTTTCGATCAGACTATAAAGACAATTGGAGAAAGGAGATGTTTTTTGGGACAGAGATGGAAGAAGTGTTATGAAATGATTCTTATATTTTCACAAGGGTATCATCCAACGAATGAGATGAGGATGGATGATTTAAAATGGTGGAAGAGGAGCTAGCATTTGATTCACGAGGTCTTTTCTTGCCACGATCTGATCGCGTCTTTCGCTCATAATGAGGATTGAGGGGATGCATGACTCGATCATGTGAGATCAATTGCTAGCTCCAGGAAAGTCGGACATCCAAATGTTTAAACAATCTAGTCAAAAGCATTCCATAAGGTAAGAGTTCCTTAGGTTTGCTTCGAGTCTTTTCCATTCTTTTAAGAATGAAAAATGCTAGATTATATCGAGTGAAGGTTTCAATGCAATAAAGCATATGACAAAGGACACGCGGAGACTTGATCCTAATGACCTCTTGACAAATGGCGTTTTTCACGAATGATTTCACCCTTGGTTTTTATGAGGTTGAATTTCACACGAGTTTAGATTTTGTTTTTATCGTTGACTATGGTATCTGTTTTTTGTACGGTGGACTGACCTTGTCGAGGAATTTGAATGAAAGACTTGACGACACTTGGAGACGGAGGAGTGGTTTTATAACGACCTTTACTTGGAACACTTATTGACAATAGGTCAATGGATCTACATGTCTCGGTGTGGGAAAAACGAGTGACCTTTGAATGGTATTTTAAGATTTGATGAATTCATCAAGAGTGAGAGAGAATGGACTTCTTTGTTTAACAAAGTTGGACAACAAACTTGACCCGTGGAGTTATAGTTATAACGTTAGTTGACTATGAACTCGTAGTACAAAACGAGGAACAATTTGTTAGTTATGTTCAAACAAACAGTCAATCAATTGATTCAAATTTAGCACGGATATGACTCATGTTTTCAAAGTTTTGATCTCAAAACCCTACCATCATGATAGTTTCATTTTAATTGATTCCAAATTGTGTTTGTAAGGGTTGATTAAATTCATTTGATATGAATGGAATGTAGTTTCAGGTCTTTTGATGATCTAGTGTGGTAATTTGAGGCATTGTTACCTAAAATAAAATAATCAAAGTCATATTTTAATATCTTACATATGTGTTGATATTTTGAGTTCGTGCCTAGTGTGTGCCTAGATGTAACAAATGTGAAGTAACGATTAACTCGACCTAAAAAATAAAATCTTAAGAGTTAATCCAAACGCTCCTTAATTTGATTTTGTTCATCCAAACAAGTCGAAAAATACATATAAATTATGTATCTCAAAATTTGTTCATGAGATCATTATGCATGTGTTTTATAAAACGTTTTTGAAGTGTTTTAACATGCATGAACAACTTTTTTATTTTGTTCACTAACGTGAGTGATTGAAAATTTAATTGGGGTTTTGGTTAGCAATTAATTTTTGATAAACTCTACAAATGTAGGCAAATCTTGTCTACGAGAAGCATATTTTTATACATTGTATCCTAGTAGGCTTAATTGTTCAAATTGAAAAAAATGATAATTCACCAATTTTAATCTTTTTTGTTCATCATGAACCCTAGACTCAATTGTAAAAAAAGAAATGATTATGGGACTTACAATTGTGATGTTGATAGAGTTAATGAATGTTGAGGGTGTTGATTTTATTCTTTATAGGGTGTTAATGGTTGATTTTGAGTTTTTGGTTGTTTAGTAGTGTTCGTCGATTGCAGAGAGGAAGGGGTGTGTTTGGTTTCTTTGTTTTTTGGGATATAAAAAAAAAAAAAATATAAAAAAAAAAAAATTTGACTAAGTGTAAAATATGGTGTCTGCTGTTGGCGGTCCCATATTTATCAGGCGGCCCCAAATATATTGGGGGCCACAAGGGATATAGGGGCCGCCCTCAGCGAGGCGTTTTGGACTTAGTTTTGATGAAAATTTTGCAAAGAGGGGTGATATTTTAATTTGCATTTCGCGAATTAAAAATGCTTAAGGTACTTCGGATAAAGTATTTAAGTTGTCACGACACGAAATAGAAGACGGAATAGAATTGAGACAGAAGAAGGAGAAGCGAACTAATGTGATTTATGGAATGTGTTCCATCATTCCTAAACCAAGACGTAGATAGTTAAACGATTTACGTTTAAGGGGTTTCGTAAGAATGTCAGCGATGTTGTCGACGAACGACACTTTTTTGATTGAGATATGTCCTTTCTGTACATTATCACGAAGAAAGTGGTGACGAATTACAATGTATTTGGTTCAAGAATGTTGCATCGGGTTTTTGCTAAGGTCAATCACGCCTTTATTTTCGCACATGATTGGGATGTCATCGAGTCGAATGTTGTAGTTGATAAGAGCTTGTTTCATCCATAGTGCTTGTTGACATGCCTTTCCAGCGCTTACGTATTCGGCTTCGGTAGTAGATATAGCAAGAGCGGTTTGTTTCTTCGAGAACAGGTGTCAACAAAATCCCTCGAAAATTCAAATGCGCTAGTGCTCTTTCTGTTCCACATAACAATATCCCGCTTGATCAAAGTCGGTTTTATACTATTTCATGTACGGTTTTTTTTTTTTCCCTTTATGGATACCATTAATAATAGTGCATTGGGCTTTAATGTATTCAATAGTTCGCTTAACCGCTTCAAGGTGAGAGGTTTTGGGAGCCTCTTAGAAGCGTGCACAAAGGCAGACTCTAAACATATTATGGGGCCTACTTGTAGTTTGGTTTAAGAAACTTCCATCTTGCCTCGAACTTGGCTCATATCTACCGACTCACACTCTTTGTTTTTCGTGAGTTTGGTATCACAGTACATGGGGGTTTTCATTGGTTTAGATTCCTCTAAGCCAAATTTGTTAAGCATTTCTTTAATATATTTAGATTGATTAAAGAAAATACCATCTTTCATTTGTTTTATTTGTATTTTTGGAAGATGTTAAGTTCAACCTCATGCTCATCTCAAACTCGTCATGCTGGATTTTCGCAAATTCATCACAACATGTCTGACAAGTCGAACCGTAATATAATGTCGTAGACATATATTTTAAACGATGGTGAGTTTATATTTTCTTCTTAGTATAAAGAGTGTTATTAGCATTCCCATTTTATTTTCATGTTTTATAAGAAATGCTTTTAATTCTATCATTACCCAAGCTTTGGGTGCTTGTTTTAAGTCCATATATAATAGACTTTCTTTAGTTTATAAACATGATCCGGTTTTTCAAAGTCAATGAATTCTGGAGGTTGTGCCACGTATACCTCCTCATTGATAAAACCGTTCAGGAATGCACTTTTTACATCCATTTGGAATAGCTTAAAATCTAAAGCACAAGCATAAGCTAATAGTATCTTATATTGACTCAAGTCTTGCATAACTAGGCATAAGTTTTCATCATAAATCCGTGGCCTTCTTGATGTTTATAGCCTTGAGCTATACTTACCTAGCCTTATTTTCGAGAAACTATACCAGTTCTCGGTCTAACTTATTTCTAATACACCCACTTTGTTACTATGATTGTCTTATCCTAGGTTGTGAACTACTTTTATAAACGTTGTTAGCAATTGTTGTGTGGCAAAAGCTTTTAATTTATAATGATGAAAATACCATTTTTATTTATGGGAAACAATCGGAATATAAGTATAACCCAAGTAGGTGGTACTTTTCTTTTTAGGTTAGACCTAGTCGTCCCACTTGGATTTGACGTTGTGATTCTAATAATCAGAAAAATAGACTTTAACAATTTTGTAAATAACTTTTTACCAGTGATAATAAAGATGACTACTCGGATAGTTGAAAATAATTCATAAGTGTTGGAAATGATTAAGACCTCGAAGATGGAACATTTAACTTATAAAAAAGATTTCTCGTCAGAAAACGTTTTCACAAATTAACTTGATTAACTCAAGACTTATATTTGGTAGACTAGACCAAATGTTTTCACACTAAAATTGTTTAGCTACTTTTTTATTCAAAGCTTATTTTGTTTACACAATTACGAAAGTGGTATTTGTCGACAAGTTCGATAAGATTATAAAACTCAAATCTTAAAACCACATATATTATAATGGGTCTTTCAACTATACCGTTTGCTTATATGATCTAAGTTGATTAGCAAATACCGATAAGATAGAGATATAACAAGATTGCAAAATAAGCTGAGATTAAAAATAGAATCACGATCATACCTAACACTTTTACTTCATTATCATAACATCTCCGAGTAAGTCATAGGTGTGATTAGCTCCTCTCATGGCTATGTGGTTCTTTAACATAGCTTTGATCAACAATAAACTTTTATTATTTCACTAAACTAATATGATGATCTTCTTCGTTCTTGGTTGTTTGATCTTGATTTCTCTAAGAGGGTATGGTGTTTTATGCTTGGTGTATGTTTAGAAAGGGCTTATGAGGTAAGAGGTGTGTGTGAGATTGTTATAAGAAGAAATGAAGAAAGGATGAATGAATTTGCTTGAAATTCGTCCCCTATTTATAGGCTGTGTGAGGGGTGAAAGTGCGGCGCACAAAGATATTTGTGTGGCGAACATGGTGATTAAATGCGAGGGAATTAAATATTTAGTGAAGAAGTACGGCGCACAAGAGAATATGTGCGGCGTACTTGGGGTATTAATGCAGTAGCATTAAAGTCTTCATTTATTCTTCGTAGTCATATGGGAAGTGCGGCACACAAAATAGTAAGTGTAGCGTACTTGTAGAGTTAACGCTGAATTTTGACTAAGTCTTTATTTCATGTCTTGAGGATAAGTGCGGCGCACAATTGGTAAGTGTGGCACACATTTGCACTCTAGAGCTTGAACTTTATCTTTCCTTTGTATATTGTTTTCTTTAGCATATAAATACTCGATCTTTGTTGTGTTTGAGCTTGGAATATCTTCAACTGAACCTGCAAGCTATTCATGCATATTAAGTATCTAAAAGTTCATGAGAAATGAGTAAATATATGCAATTAAGCCACCAGATACAGGTATAATTTAGGCGTTATCAAATCCTCCACACTTAGCTGTTGCGTGCATCAAGCAATCAATGCGAGGAAAATAAATATCATTTATCGTGAAGTGGTGAATATTTGTGATTTTTACAGTGTTTACAGTTAGATTACTTTTCAGGCATTGACATATAACTAAGCACCTCACATAGGGAATGTGTTTGATTTAAAATTCACTCAGCTACTCAGATAGGGTTTATATATTTTTGTGGAGACACTCAATTTGCACAGACATAATCTAGACAACTACGATAGGCTTGTACTAGACATATAAACCTGACCGAAGGGCGAAACTTGATACTAAAACGGGAGCATATACTAATCTTCATGTGCCAGAACTGAAGCCTTTATTTCTTTGAACTACTATATATATATATATAAATATATATAATATATACTTATATATATATATATATATATATATATATATATATACTTTATATTCTTCTATTTTTTTACAATAGGATTGATTGTAACTAAGGCTTGGGACATGGTCTTCATCTTTTAACTTTAACTCTTTAATTAGGTATTTTTGCAACTTAGCGCTAAAGGGAGCACTTGCAAGAACAAAGACTTGCGGGATTCATAACATATGATTAATATGGATTCGGTCTAGTAAATGATGATCAAGCACAAGTTCTATAGCTTCTATTAACGGCTCACTCAAAATTAATTATCAACAAATACTATTGCTCAGAAAGGCGATCAAAACCTATATACACATTCCTTAACGTTGGTTAGATTCATTTGATTGCCATTCTTAACTCGAACAAGCTGAAAGGCATCAATTATACTGGGTACCAAAGTGGGTTACCCGTAATACTTTAAAGGCTTCATAAATTTACTCTCAATTTAGTGAACTAGGTGTGCTTGCTAGAGTGTCAATCGGTTGGATTTGCCTTTTAAGAGCATTTTTTTAATTTTGAAAGCATATATATATAATTTTGAGATTTTTGTTTTTGAAAGCATCAGTTGGCAAAAATTTTGGCAGGGCAAACATGGAGGGATATGATTTTTTTTTCCTATTGGGTCCCTCCACACTTAAGTTGAAAATTGCTCTTAATGTGTTAAATGGTATTAGAGATAAAATAGGGAAAATTAAGAAAAACGGTACTTCCTGGGGCATAGAGAAATGTAACTGCGAGAGAGCTATCATTGAGCAGACTTCATAATTTTCCAAATCTTTAAGCTATATTACCTGCATAAAAGTAAATACAAAATCACACAAAAATAAAATATTTTTGTTGTTGTTGTTTTTTTAGAAAATAAATAAAGGATATGAATGGAAGAATGGATGAGGGACTCCTCCACACTTAAGTGAAGCACGGGTTGCCTCTTGAGAAGCACTTAATTTTTTAAGAGATTCTTTAGCTAGACTCGAACTTGGCGAGTCATTCTTTAGGAAAGAAGGGAGTAACTGCTTCCCTTTGGTCATTATAATCTTCTTCTTCATGATATAGTTTGAGTCGATGGCCATTAACAATAAATGTTTTTCCATCTTTTCCATAGAGTTCAACATACTCGAATGGATATTGATGTTTTACTACGTATGGTCCTAGCCAACGGGATCTGAGTTTCGGCTGTTTGAATTTATACTTTGATGTGTAGAGCAGATACCTTGTTTCACTTTGTTTGAATTCTTTTCTCATTCGTAGTTTTCTATCATGCCAGACTTTGGTTCTTGCTTTGTATAATTGAGAGTTTTCATAGGCTTGATGTCTAAGTTCATCTAATTTGTGGAACTGGAACATTCGTTTTCACCTAGCTTGCAATAAGTATATGGTCTACATTTTTCCTTTCAAAAGGGGGCCAGTATGCACGGTGTTCAATTTTCTTATGGTAATGTGGATAGTTCTTTCCATATATGAGTTTGTAGGGTGTGCTACCGGTTGGTGTTTTGTAAGCAGTACGAAAAGCCTACAGAGCGTCATCAAGTTTTCTTGACCAAATAGCAGGATTGTCTTTAACAGTCTTTTCAAGAATTCTTTTAAGAGCTTTGTTCGTGTTTTCAACTTGACCACTAGTTTGAGGGTGATATGATGTAGAGAAACGGCAGTTAACTCCATATCTTTTCATAGTCTTTTCCATTATTTTATTGCAGAAGTGAGTACCTCGGTCACTGATTAGAGCTTTGGGCATTCTAAAATGGCAAAATAGTTTCTTTAAGAAAGTGACAACAACTCGGGCTTCATTGGTTTGTAAAGCTTGAGCTTCGGACCATTTAGATACGTAATCAACAGCAACAAGAATGTATTCAAACTTATGCGATTTTGGGAATGGTCCCATAAAATCATACCCCTTATTGTCAATAAAATTTACATACTTGAATGTTGTTAGCATCTCATTATGTTTTGATATTTATCATGGTCTTTTGGCATGTTCGCATAAGTGAATTGAGTATGAGCTTCTTTATGATTGTTGGCTTGTAAAATCCTGATTCTAGGTCCTTTTTAGCGGTTACATTTGGTTACATACTGTCCACAGGCTTAGTCCATGGTGACATTGATCTATTTGATTGTTCAAGTTTCTGGTCCAGATACACAGCGTCTGATAATTCTGTCAGATGATACTTTGAAGAGGTAGGGTTCTTCCTAAAAGTGGTGTTTGAGGTCAGGGAAGAATTTGTTCTTTTGTTGATACGTCATCCCTTTGGTATAATATCAGCTACCAAATAGTTTGCAATAAATCTCGTGATCCATGGTTCATCTTTGGTGTTAATTTCCATAAGGGTCTCTCTAGTAAAGTTGTCATCAACATCACTTGACTCATCGTTTTCAATCCGGGATAAGTGGTCGGCTGCGACACTTTCTGTTCCTTTTCTATCCTTGATTTCTATGTCAAATTCTTGTAAGAGTAAAATCCATCGAATAAGACATGGTTTAGCATCTTGTTTCTTGAATAAATGCTTTAGAGCTGAATGATTGGTGTGAACAATAGTTTTTGATAGAATAAGATAGGATCTGAATTTATAGAATGCAAAAACTACAGCCACAAGTTCTTTTTCGGTTACGGTGTATTTATGTTGATCGGGATTAAGAGTTTTGCTAGCGAAGTAGATCGGGTGAAAGTTTGTACCATCTTTTTGACCTAAGACAGCTCCAACTTCAAAATCACTTTCATCGCACATAAGTTTTAGAAGATTCTAGTTTGGGCTTACGATCACAGGAGCACATGTGAGTTTCTCTTTCCATGATTCAAATTCTTTTTGACATTCATCTTTGAATTCGAATGGAGTATCTTTTTCAAGCAGTTTAGTTAGAGGACGAGCAATTTTCGAGTAATCTTTTATGAATCTTCAGTAAAAACCGGCATGCCCCAGAAAGCTTCTAACACCTTTGATATTAGTAGGGGCGGAAGTTTTGAGATTACGTCGATTTTTTGTTGTCAACTTCAAGTCCTGCGCTAGACACTTTGTGTCCAAGCAGAATTCCTTCTTTGACCATGAAGTGACATTTCTCCCAATAAGGACATAGTTAAATTAGACTTCTTTACCAACGCTGAAGCATTTTATCGAGGTTGTTTAGGCATTTTTCGAAAGAGTTTCCAAAGACGGAAGAAAACCGTCCATTGAATTCTTACGACGAATTATTGATCATGTGTGAAGATTTTCCATCACTGCATCTTTGAAAAGAGTATGGGGCTTTACCATAGCCCGAAATCGGCTTTTCGCCTACTATGCGTATGTTTCGAAGGACATGTGAATGTTGTTTTTTCTTGGTCCATAGGATCGATAGAAATTTGAAAATATCTAGAAAAACCATCGAGAAAACAAAAATAGTTATTTACTATGAGTCTTTCTAACATTTGATCCATAAATGGCAAAGGAAAATGATCTTTTGCGGTTGCTTCATTGAGTTTATGATAATCGATGCATACTCGCCAACTCGTAATGGTTCTTGTTGGAATAAGTTCATCATTTTCGTTTGTGACAACTGTAAAACACCTTCTTAGTACACAGTGAATAGGACTAACCCAAGGACTATCGGCAATCGGGTAGATAATACTGGTATCCAAGAGTTTCACGATTTCTTTCTTAACAACTTCTTGAATATTTAGATTTAGCCTTCTTTATTTTTGGACAAATGGTTTCTTGTCATCCAGAAGTTGTATCTTGTGTTTGTAGAATGATGGACAGATACCAGGAATGTCTGTCATTTTCTAATCAAAGGCTTCCTTATGTTTTTTAAGGACAGATATAAGTTTGCTTTTGTTTTGAGCAGAGAGTTTAGATGATATGATCACAGGGAGAAAAGATGGCTCTTCTAAGAATACATATTCCAAGTTATCAGGAAGAGGTTTAAGTTAAAGATCCGTAGGAGGTTCTTCGAGATATGTGTTGATTTTATAACCTGTGTTGATGGTGATTTTCTCGAATGGTGGTTCTTTGGTATCAGATTCAGATTCAAAATTTTCATCGGCAGACATTGCCATGAATTCATCGAATTTAGAAAAGATTTCTTCTTTGAGAAGGGTTCCTTTGATGGAATGGAGGATTTTGCTTCCTTCGTCTAAAAGAGCGTCAAAATCTTCTTCAAAGATTTCACCGATAACATCGATACTAAAACATGTATCGTCGTTTGAGTAAGAGTGTTTCATCGCAGAATCAATATTAAAGATCATTCGTTCAGTCCCAACTCTAAGATTTAGTTGTTTCTATTTAACTCGAATAACTGCATCAGTAGTGTGAAGAAAAAGTCGTCCCAAAATGAGAGGAACTTTGTTGTCTTCTTCCATTTCAAGAATAACGAAATCGGCAGGAAAAGTAAATTTACTCCTTCGACGAGCATATTTTTAGCTATTCCAACAGGGTATTGGAATGATCTGTTGTCTAATCTTACGCTCATTTTGATAGGTTTAAGGTTTAGAGAGATAATTTGGCATTTAGGATATGGCATAAGGTTAATGCTAGCACCTAAGTCGGCTAAAGCATTGTAGGAGAAAGTTTTATTAAAGTTGCATGGAATAAGAAAACTTTCGAGGTCTCCAAGTTTTGGTGGAACTTTATTTTGGATCATCGCTGAACTTTTGGCAAAAAAAATTTCAATTTTATGTTTGTTTCTTATGAGCTCTTTGAGAAATTTTCCATAGTTAGGCATTCCGGCTAAGACGTCGACAAGAGGTACGTTGATTCGGACGGCTCAGATCATGTCGAGAAATTTTCAGTATTGGGCCTCCATTTTTTCTTTTCTAAGGCGTTGAGGATACGAGATCTTTGGTTTGTATGGTTTGGGTAATAGTGTTTCTTTGACTGGTTTTATGGGTTGAGTTTTTTGTTGTGGTGTAGGTTCATCGTCTTCGTCATCGCTATCGAAGTTGATAGGGTTTTTGGAATTATTCTGTTGATCGTCCGGGTTATCTGGTGGATTATAGGATTTACCAATTCTTTCGTGAATATCGAATTCACATTGCTCATTACGAGCTTGCAGTGGTTGGTAAGCTTTAGAGTTGCTACCTCGTGGGTTTGGTTGAGTGTTGCTTGGAAGAGATCTAGAAGGTCGACCAGATTACTTATCAGCGAGTCTGTCGAACTTGGTTTCGAGGTTTTAGATTGAAGCTTGATGATTTTTGGCTATTGTTTCGAGTTGAGTTTTGAGGTCCATGAATGTTTCTTTGACGAAAGCGTTGGTTGATTGTTGAGATTTCATGAAATCGTTGAATTGTTTTTAAAGATCATAGGGTTTATCATTAGTGTTGGATGTCTCGACTGTAATCATTCCGTCCGCTTGAACGCTAATTATCGCGATTCGAGTCTCGATCGCAGTAATCATTGTAAAAACAAGTCTTACAGAAAGTTTACATGAATTTAGCTTCTTATTCACGGGACATAGGCATGTCATCATCGTCAAGATCGGGTGTTGGTTGTTTAGCACGAGATTGGAGTTCTTTGTACTGAGCATCCATTTTTATGGTTATGGCATCCATTCGGGCCATAATTTAGTGAGTATCGGTATTACTGCTACCTTCATCGGCGAAAGCAACGGTTTTCTTAAGAGATTATTTGGTTTTTTGATTTTTATCCTAATTGAGATTGAGTAAGACTTTATCTTTGAGAAGTTGATAAGCATGATTTGGTGTTTTATAGAGGAAAATACCATCGGCTACGTCATTTAGAACTTCTTGGGTTATTTCGCTAAGACCATGATAAAAGATTTTGATAATAATGCCTTTGGACAGATTATGACCATGGCATTTTTGAAGCATTTCCTTCATACGAAGCCAAGCATCAGTTAGAGATTCGTTTTCATGTTAAGAGAAAGCACGGATTTCTTTAAGGAGTCGGTCGAAAAGAGCCGGGAGAAAGAATCGGCGAATGAAAGCAATTCGAAGTTCATCTCACGTTTCAATAGTTCATTTGTTGAGTTCGTCCAGCCATGTTTTTTCTTCTCTAGTGAGTGATAGGGGAAACATCATTAGGCGGACAACTTCATTCTTGATATCTCTGTATTTAAACATATCGCAGATTCTGAGGAATTCATGAATGTGTTTATGAGGATCGGTTTTGGTTCTGCCATAAAATTAGTTTCCTTTGACGAGAGTAAAGTGGTTACCTTTAATAGCAAATTCGTTTGCGGTTTCAGGAATAGTGATTGCGGAACCAGGATTCGGAGCGACAACACGTTCTACAGCCCACATGGGTTCATCATCCATTGGATCGTAATTTCAAAGAATATCAAGAAAGTGACGGAAGTAATTGATGTCGAGAATTGACGAGTAGACAATTCTCGGGTGTTGTGGTAGATTGTTTCTTTGATCGAATGGAACTCTTCTGTTTTGTTGACGAAGTCTTCGATTCAGAGTGCGTTCATGTTCAGGTAATGGTTCAACAAGTTTAGAATTGGAAGCACGTGTATACATCCAAAGTAGAAAATTGTTTAGGTCAGTTCGCCAGAAAACTGTACGGCGATTTTTGAAAAAGAGGGGGAGTTAAAGTAATTTTTAGAGTTGACTACAGAACAGCTTAAAAATCTCTGACAGCGGGGCCAAAAACTTTGATGTGTTTTAAAAGCTTTAAATTTATAATGACTAAAAACACCAATTTTATTATAGGGAAACACATAGGTAAAAGTATAACCCACGTATGTAGTATAATCTTTTTAGGTAAGACCAGGTCCTCCACAGGGATTTGAGTAGTGTTTAGATGATCAGAAAGAAAATAGACTTTAACTTGAAAATAACTTTTTGTTTACCAATTATAATGAAGATGACTACTAGGATAGTTGAAAATAATTTATAAGTGATGAATGATTAAGACCTCGAAGATGGAACCTTAACTTATAAAAAGGATTTCTCGTCAGAAAACGTTTTCACATATTAACTTGATTAACTCAAGACTTATATTTAGTAGACTAGACCAAATGTGTCACCTCTATATAGTTTAGTTACTTATGTATACCAATCTTATTTTGTTCATCAATTTACAAAAGTGGATTTCTCAACACAGATGATAAAGATCATAGACAAATCTTTAAAACTATATAGATTTATAACGGGTCTTTCGACCTATACCGATATGATTATATAATCTAAGATTGATAAGCAAAAACTGATAAGATAAGATATAACAGGATCGCAAAATAAGCTTAAGATTAACATGAATTTCCATTATTCCAATATACTAATATGATATTCAACATGAATTTCCATTATTCCAATATACTAATATGATATTCTACTTCGTTCTTGATTGTTTGATCTTGAATCTTCAAAAGGGTGTGGTGTTTATGGTGTTTTGGTTATATGGGTGGAATGGATGAAGAATTGCCGATGAGATGATTGAGGAATGAAGAGAGGAATGATTTGCAGGATGATTTGAGAGTTAAAATTCATCCTCTATTTATAGGCTGAAAATAGGTGAAAAGTGCAGCGCACAAGATAATTTATGTGGCGTACTTGGTGATTAAATGCGAGGGTAATAAATGTTTAGTGAAGAAGTGCGGCGCACAAGATAATTTGTGCGGCATACTTAAGGTGTTAATGCAGTGACATTAATGTCTTCATTAATTCTTTATAGTTGGATAGGAAGTGCAGCACACACCTTATTTTGTATGGCGTACTTGAGGTATTAATGCACTTGTTTGACTAAGCTTTAATTACTTCTGAATTTAGGGAGAAATATGGTGCATAAAGGCAAAGTGTGGCGCACTTACAGACTTTGAGAGGAAATGCGGTGCACTACTGATACGTGCGGCGCACTTGCAGACTTTTCAGCTTGAGATTTTATTCTTTTCTTGTATCTTGATTTCTGATATGTGTAAACATTTAAGCTTTATTCCTTTTTATCTTGAGATGTCTGCTAGTGAACCTGCAAGAAATTCATGCTTATAAGTATCAAAAGTTTACGAGAAATGATTAAATATATACATATAATGCCACCGAAACTAAAAATAAAAAAAACAGTTTAATTTGGGCGTTATCAGGTATCTTACTCTTAAAATGAGAGTAAACAAAGGGTTTATACGGGGGTTAACTAACCAGTGTAGTTAGTTAATAAGCAACATGTAAAGGCATTTTGGGTGTAATCCTAAAATTTACCAATTTAAACAAGTTACTCCATCTAAATCCATAGTACTCATCACTGCGGTCTCGAGTGATATACCAAGCCAAGTTCTAAAGTTTACAACATCATCGACACACTCATATTTTGGGAAATTTGGGTAAACATTTGGAAAAGGATAAGGTTAAATCCTTACAATATCTAACAAAGGTTATTGTGTGCGGGTTATGTATCAAGTAATTTCACAAAAGTTCACTTGAAATTTTTTTAAATTTGAGCATAATTTAAGCATTTTAGTGTGAAAAATAGGACAAGTAAATATTCTAATTCCATCCCCCCACTTGAATTATACAACGTCCTCGTTGTATAGATAAAACATTAAAATACAGAATTAAGAAGAAGTGAAGAGAAAAATCCATGATATTGGCCTCAGTAGTAATTTTTTTTTCCTCCATGTTGATTTTATTCAGCAATAATTCGTGTTGAACAGCCGCCTTGAAGTTTTAAGACTCCAACACTCCAACACGTCATGATTTCTAGTTTGTAAATTCTCCACCAATATTCATCGATATTTCTTTCACGAGGTCCTATGTAAAATATAAGGAAAACATGTGCATTCCTATCTTGGTATCTACGGTTAATTTAAACTAAACTAAATAAACTATATACGAGTCAGTCTGATGAATAAGCTGTATCATGTGAATGAATACGCGTATTGCCAGAACTGACAATAATGTTTTTAAAGTGCATTAAAAGTAAAGACTGATAACGTTCAGACAATCAATATGCCGTATGGTATGGAGCGGATACGCCATATTGATGTCTGGGAAGACAGACTTGATAAATATGAATAACATTCTGGGTTGTCTCTAGGGAAGCACTTTTGTTTACAGCGAAGTCTTTAAGTTAGACTTTTCTCCAGCTTCCACACACTTGAAATCATCTCTCTTCTCAATTATGTTATTCTTGTTTGGATATGATGCTTGTATCTGAAATGTACTCACGAGCTATGGTGCTGAACTTACTGCCAGTCTTTGATCTATCATGCACAAACAAGTCAAAACATTATATCATGATATACATACAAAAATATGAGAACTTGTTTTAAGTTAGATACATCATGATATGAATAATAAATGTACAAAAGATAAGGATAAAGGGATCATGGGTCTGGCTGCTGCTGGTCCTGCTGGGCTGTGGAGGTGCTAGCACCGTCAGTCCTCTGCCTGGTGCGTCTCTGGAATGTTGCAGGTGAGCTCCCTCGGAAAGTCCCATTGAATGCCTGGTATGTCTGCCTGGTAGCCTTCATTAGTTGTGTCGTACATGAAATCATCCATGTGGAGAATCTCCCCTGATCGATCATTGATCTCTCCACAAGTCCTCGTAAAGTCCTGACATCCTGTCGTAATCCCTGCACCTCCTCCTCAAGTCTCCCTAATCTCTGAGGCATAGTCCTACCTGCAACAGGAGGTGGTGGTGGTGGTGGCTGCTGAGGTGCCTGTATGGGTACCGGAACAGCCCGGTCACCCTCATCCACAATAGGAGCATCCTCAGCGAACTTAGGGGCACCCGCCATAGTATTAGGCTGCCTCTTTGGTCCCAAGGCTACCCAAGCCCATGTATCATCAATCTCCATACAGATCTGTAACCTCACTAACTCAATCATATCAATAATCGGGAGCTCAGGGGCAATAATTATCAATCCTCGAAGCCTCTCCTCTGTCAGGAGCCCAAAATGCTCAGCTAATCATGCTATAAACTGTCCTCCAGAGATAAGATCCTCGCTCTTCCTCCGAGCAGCAAACAACCTCAAGTATCTAGCCAATAAATAAGGGACGTTGACCGAGCCAACGTCCATCCCTCTTAAGTAAAACAGATCAGTCACGGTCACCTTCTTAGGTGCCTGACTCCTCCTAGAAATACTACACGCAATCAACCTGTGGCACAACCTAAGTATCGGATCTCTAATAGTGGTGTAGGATGGGGCTGTGCCAAGGAAATCTCCAGTAGATGAGATCCCTATCCAATAATCCCTCAAATCCCCTTGTCGGGGATTTGTCTTGCACTCTTAGCCCAGTGTGCACCGAATCAAACAATTTGCATCTCCTCATTAGTATGTAATCCTAAGGCTAAAATAAACTGCCTCCAGCTCAGGCGCCTCCTAGCTCCACCCAACTAAAATTGTAGAGCTCCAAGCGTGTCTAAATCAAGTATAGCGTCTCCAAACCTGAAGGTACTGAAAAACTCTAGAATGAGCTCATGTACCAGAGCCTACCTATATCAATTAGCCTTCATCCATGCTCGGCGAGTGAAACAAAACTCACTCCCTGAGCCTCTTTGTGCTCTATAAGCATCCTAACACTCAACCCCTCAGCCATCAAGTCTGGTAATCCCCCAAAATCAAATACATGCACCCTGTGTACCACCCTCCTATATATCCTAGCCAATCTCGTCTCAAAATCTACAATATCAGCATCTGTATACCGTAACCCCTTGTACCTAAGGTACTGGTGCCTCTGATCACGTGGTGGAAGAGCCATATCTGTAAAATCAACGAGAATAGCACAAAGATTATAGAATTTTAAACATTTTGTTCTGAGGGTGGATACAGCGTATTCATAAACAGATATGCCGTATAAGGGTCAATTTGGTAAATACGTCGTATAGATGTAAGTCAATACAGCGTATGGGTATTAAAGTTCAGGATCCTTTTAAGATTAATACGCCGTATTCATTTTACTGAATACGCCGTATTGGGGTTTTTTAAATTGGGTGAAATTGAGTCAATAAGCCGTATCCATGTGAGTGGATACGCCGTATTGCTCTGCAATATGAAAACGAAAAGGGGATTCCCTTTTTTACACACTTTAACCCATTTTAAAAACTTCCTAATTCTCATTTAGGGGGGGTAAAGGTTTTATTGTCTACATCTAACTCTCCATTAATCAACCCTAACCCTAATTTTTAAATCAAAATTAATTCGAAATAGCAAATCGAAAAGAGAAAGGGGAAAGCTTAATACCTTATGATCTTGACAAAGAAAAGAGTATGATTATGAATCAAAACTAGAATAATCTCCAGGAAATTTTTTGTGGTAAATTCTTTTATATGTGCGGAGTAAAAAAATAATGGTAAAACTAAATCCGGCGTATTAGAGGGGTTTTTATACCCAAATTCGATACGCCGTATTGATTCTTGATTAATACGCCGTATTGGCGAGTGTTATTGACTTAGTCAATTTCTAATAAAAACAGTAGATACGCCATATAGGTTTTAACCTAATACGCCATATCTATTCTTGGAGACCAATTTTCCTAATTTAAATAAAGCAAAGAAAATGTACCTTGGCCTCCATAACATTCTTGTATAAACACCATCCTTATAATACCATTTAGGGTTGTTCGGATTAAAAGACTTCTTAATGATCTTAAAGTTACTGCTGCTAAGGTCTGTGTTTTTATGCTGCTAAGTTAAAGTTAGTGCTGTTCATTAACTTTAATGAAAAATATGCTAAGTAGTTAGTGCTGCTAGTATAAAGTTAGTACTGCTAGCTCACAGTTACTACTGCTAGTATATATTAGTACTGCTAGTGTAAAGTTAGTACTGCTGGTGAAGATTGAAGAAAATATTCTAAGTAGTTACTACTGCTTGTACACAGTTAATGCTGCTGGTGTATAAATTACAACTGCTAGTGTTAAAAGTTAATGCTGCTAGTACAAAAGTTACATGCTCAAAGATTAAGGACTGTTGTAAAGAGTTTCTATGTTAGAGAAAGGATAAAGAACAGATGAGTAGGATAAGATTGTTTGGAGATTCAAGATTACTTACGTGATAAGTATAGTTATTTATAAAATAGATCATAGAGAATATTCTAAGTCTTAGGAATATATTGTAAATCGACTAGGATCTTGGTGTAAAAAAGGAGGTCCTAGGGCTATAGATTGATAATCAATCATATACAGAAAAACTATACAAGTTGTCATGATCATACTTCCAAGGTCTTTGTAACCTTAATACTTTGAGAGTATTGTATTAGTTGCTTAATATTATTAGAGTTTTATGTTTTGTGAATTTATATGTTCTTGTGTTTTACTGTTTCTATTGAAAATTTCTTTTATTAAAGATTAGATTCCGCATAATCTTTAATACACTCACACAAAGTTTCTACTATAGTTGTGCTAGATTTATCTAATATAACTAAACCTTAAACAAACTTAAGGAATTCAATCTATATAAGTGTTGAACTGGGACCAACAAGTGGTATCGGAGCTTGTTGCTTTGAAAAACTTTTCTAGAAGATATGGATCAAGATTCTGTACACATAGTGGCTACATCCAAAGTTCCAATGCTTAAACCGGGTGAGTTTGAGTTATGGAGGATGAGGATTAAACAATACATCTAGATGGTAGACTATGCACTCTGGTAAGTCATAGAGAGTGGTGCAACCTTGCCAAAAACATAATTTATGGAAGGTGTTACAACAATGATGCCTATTATATCTGCTAAATATAATGCTCATAGAAGATTAGAAGTGAAGGCTAGAAGTACTTTAATGATGGGCATTCCCAATGAACATCAGTTAAAGTTTAACTCTATAAAGGATGCTAAGCTGTTGTTGGAAGCTATTGAAAAGAGATTTGGTGGGAATGAAGCTACTAAAAAGACTCAAAGGAATCTCTTAAAGCAGCAATATGAAAACTTCACTGCTCCAAGCTCAAAGATGCTTGATCAAACTTTTGATAGGCTTCAAAAGCTTGTGAGTCAGTTGGAGCTTTTGGGTGAAAAGCTTTCACAAGAAGATGTTAATCAAAAGTTATTAAGAAGTTTGTCACCTGAGTGGAACACACATGCTGTTGTATGGAGGAATAAAGCTGATTTGGATACAATGAGCATGGATGATCTCTACAACAACCTCAAGGTGTATGAACTAGAAGTTAAAGGGATCTCTAGCTCAAGTTTAAGCACACAGAACATGGCTTTTGTGTCCTCTTCTAATAACAACACTAGCAGTCTAAATGAGCAGTTTAAAGCTGCTTATGGTAGTATACTGCTACACTCAAGTTAATACTGCTTACTCTACAAATAATGAAAACTTGAGTAATGCTGTTATTTGTTCATTCTTTTCTAGTAAACCAAATAGTCCTCAACTTGCCCATGAGGACTTGCAACAAATCCATCTTGATGACATAGAAGAGATGGATTTGAGATGGCAAATGGCCATGTTAACTATAAGGGCTAGGGGTTTTTGAAGAATACAGGAAGGAAGCTTACTGTTAATGGCAATGAGACTATTAGTTTTGATAAGTCCAAAGTGGAGTGCTACAACTGCCATAATAGGGGACATTTTGCTAGGGAGTGCAGAGCTCCAAGAAATCAAGACAACAAGAAGGAAAGCTCAAGAAGGGGTGTGTCTATAGAAACATCAACTTACACAACTTTGGTGTCATTTGATGGTCTTTGTGGATATGACTGGAGTGATCAGGCAGAGGAAGGGCCTAATTATGAACTTATGGTTTACTCATCTTCAAGTTCTGACTCAGAGGTATCCAATGATTCAAATTGTTTAAAATCTTGTATGGAAACTGTTAAATTACTTAAATCTCAAAATGATCAACTATTAAGAGATTTAGAGAAATCTAGTTTAATGGGTTTAGGTTATAAAACAGGTTTAGAATTAGTAGAAGAAAAACTTGAATTTTATAAAAAGAATAAGTCTGTTTATGTAGAAAAGATTAATGGCTTAAAATGGGATATTCAAGTAGGAGAAATAACTATTAGTGAGTTAGAGAGCTCTGAAAAACTCAAAAAGAAAAAGAAAACAAAAAAAAAAAAATGATTAGCATTCAATTTAATGTAGATAAATTTGAAAATGCATCTAAAAGTTTAGACAAGCTCATAGAGTGTCAGATTATTGATAATTGCAAGAAAGGTTTCTAGGCATGAAAATATAATGTAGTTCCACCTCCCTTCATAGGAAATTTCATGCCTTCAACACCTGATTTGTCTTTTACTGGTTTAGATGAGTTTGTTAATAAGGCTGTAGTTGAAAATAGAAAGTCTGATGAAGAAGTGTCTGAGAAGTATAGGAAGGGAATGTTGAAGCCCAAATTATTGATGAATGGGTGTTCAGAAGTGAGGGAGAAAAAATGGTCTCAGCATACAACTGAGAAGAAATAGTTAAGCTAGTATTGCTAGATTAGGAGTTTGTCAAACCTAAGCAACAAGAGAAATATGCTAGGAAAACTGTTAAACAAGCTGAGAAACATAGGCAAAACACCCACAATACAAGAGGCAATCAAAGAAATTTGAACAATATGATGTCTCAAAGACTAGGAAGCAATTTTGAGATGTTTAATAAGGCCTGTTATGTGTGTGGAAGCTTTAATCATTTGCAAGTTGACTGCATTTACCATCTAAAATAGTTTCAAAATCAAAGGATGGTAAAACCGGTTTGGAACAATGCTCAAAGGGTGAATCATTAAAATTTTGCTATAAAGACTCACC
This sequence comes from Tanacetum coccineum, assembly GCA_026074375.1. NCBI lineage: Eukaryota > Viridiplantae > Streptophyta > Magnoliopsida > Asterales > Asteraceae > Tanacetum > Tanacetum coccineum. Next base: position 46,990 of record BQNB010034001.1, read on the forward strand.
CCTGTGCTAAAAAGAACATGGTTCCAAGAGCAGTACTAATGAATTCTGGCTTAGTATCAGTTAATACTGCGAGACAAGTTAATACTGCTCATTCAAAAACAACAGTTAATGCTGCTAGACCAATGTCATACCTTTATGAAACATCACATTCAACTGTTAAGAGGCCCATTAATAATAACACAGCAATTAAAAATAGTAATATTAATCAAAGGGTTAATACTGTTAGTGGTAAAATGTTAATACTGCTATGCCAAAAGCAGTAGTTAATGTTGTTCAGGGAAATAATGTTAATGTTGTTAAGGCCTCAGCTTGTTGGGTTTGAAACCAAAAACTAAAGTTTTAGACCATGTTTCTAAACACAACAGTACATCAACCATCCTAAGAAGGTTTGATTATATTTATGCACAAGGCAGATCTAAGTTAGTGATGGCTTGGGTCCCCAAAAGAATAATTTTTCTTATCTGATGTATAGGGCAATCCACAAATGGATTTACAAGATAAAGGAGTAATTGATAGTGGATGCTCAAGGCACATGACAGGGAACAGGTTCCTTCTTACTGACTTAAGAAGCGATAGATGGAGGCTACGTTGCTTTTGGAGGGAACCGCAAAGGATGGAAAAAAAAAAAAACAAAAAAATAAAAAAAAAAAAAAAAAAAATCACAGGCAAAATGTACCATTAAAACTGTTAATCTAGATATTGAAATGTGTATTTTGTGAGGAGAGTTAAAGTTTAATCTTTTAGTGTCTACAAATGTGTGATAAACGGGATAGTGTTCTTTTTAATGACACTGATGTTTGTGTTCATTCCAACATTAGTTCTTGATGAAAGTCAAGTTTTCCTTAGAGTTCCTAGAAAGTATTATATGTATAGTGTTGATTTAAAGAACATAGTTCCTAAAGAGGTTTAACTTGTTTTTTGCAAAATCCAATTGATTGAATCTAAACTTGCATAGAAGGATAGGTTCTACTTATATTTTAAAACTATTGCATAAATTTGTTAAAGGATAATTTGTACGGAGGTTTACCTTCCAAACGTTTTGAAAATGATGAAACCTGTGTTGCTTGTCAAAAGGGAAAGAAATACAAAGCCTCTTGTAAGACCAAAACAGAGAACTCAATCAGTCTTCCTTTACACTTGTTGTATATGGACTTGTTTGGTTTAACATTTGTAAAAAGCCTTATGAAGAAAATGTATTGCCTAGTTGTCATAGATAATTATAGTAGGTTTACGTGGGTTTTCTTTCTAGCTACTAAGGATGAGACTAGTGGCATTCTTAAGTCCTTTATAACTAGGATAGAAAATCTAGTAGATCACAAGGTTAAGGTTAAGGTGATTAGTGTAGATGGAACTCCTCAACAAAATAGAGTTGCTAAAAGGAAGAATAGGACACTAATTGAGGCTGCTAAGACTATGTTACCTGATTCTAAGTTGCCAACTACTTTTTGGGCAGAAGCAGTTAATACTGCTTTATATGTGCAAAATAAAGTGTTAGTAGTTAAGCCTCATAACAAGACTCCATATGAACTTTTTCATGGTAGAACACCAACTTTAAGTTTTATGAGACCATTTGGGTGTCCTGTTACCATTCTCAATACCATAGATCACTTAGGCAAATTTGATGGTAAGGCTGATGAAGGTTTCTTTATTGGATACTCTTTAAATAGTAAAGCCTTTAGAGTATTCAATAGTAGAACAAGGATAGTGAGAAAACTTGCTTATAGGTTCAGTGAAAGTGCCCCTAATGTTGCAAAGGAAGTGGACCAGATTGGCTATTTGATATTGATGCACTAACAAGAACAATAAATTATGAGCCAATTGTTGCAGGTACACAGTCTAATGGTTTTACAGGTACAAAAGCAAGTGATAATGCAGGTCAAGCTAGAAAGGAGACAGAACCTGTCAAGGATTACATTTTGCTACCATTATGGACTACTGATCTACCATTTTCCCAAGATCCAAAGAGTTCTCATGATGATGGATCCAAACCTTCAAGTGATGATGGAAAGAAGGTTGATGAAGATCCAAGAAAAGATAGTGAAAGTAATGATCAAGAGAAGGAAGATAATGTTAACAGCACTAACAATGTTAATGCTGCTAGCACAAATGAAGTTAATGTTGTTGGTGGAAAAACAAGCATTGAACTTCTAGTTGATCCAAATATGCCTGCTTTGGAAGATTATAGCATATTTGACTTCACAAGAGATGATGAAGATGATGGTGTTGAGACTGACATGAATAAATATGGATACAACAATCCATGTCTGTCTATCTTCTAACTATAAGAATTCATAAAGATCATCCTCTTGATCAAGTGATTAGAGATTTGCAATCAGCTACACAAACAAGTAATATGTTAAAGAATTTGGAGAAACATAGGTTTGTTAGTACTATTCAACAAAGAACAAACCATAAAGACCTTTAAAACTGCTTATTTGTCGCTTTTTCATCAGAAGTGACCCAATAAAGGTAATTCATGCATTGAAGGATCTAAGCCTTTTTTGATAGAGGGGGGGGACTATGCAGAAGAGTGTCTCTATATTCAAGTTCTAGACGTTTGGATTAGTTGATTTACCAAATAGAAAAAAAGGCCTATAGGCACCTAAATGGGTTTTTAGGAAATAAAAGGATGAAAGGGTATTATGATAAAAAAAAATAAAGAAATGATGGTTGCTCAAGGGTACACCACAGAAGAGGGATTGACTATGATGAATCTTACCCGTTGGAAGAATTGAAGCAATTAGGCTATTTTTAGCTTATGCTTCATTTAAAGATTTTGTGGTGTATCAAATGGATGTAAAAAGTGCTTTTCTTTATGGAAAGATTGAAGAAATGGTGTATGTATGTCAACCACCAGGATTTGAAGATCCAAAATTTCCTAATAGAGTATACCAAGGTTGAAAAAGCATTGTATGGACTACATGAAGCTCCTAAAGCTTGGTATGAAACCTTGTCAACATATCTATTGGACAATGAGTTTCAAAGAGGGAAAATTGACAAAACCTTATTCATCAAAAGGTACAAAGGGTGATATTTTGTTAGTTCAAGTGTATGTAGATGATATCATTTTTGGCCCTACAAAGAAGTCATTATGCAATGCATTTGAAAAGCTGATGCATGAGAAATTTTAGATGAGTTCTATGGGTGAACTCACATTCTTCTTAGGACTGCAAGTGAAGCAGAAAAATGATGGCATATTTATTAGTCAAGATAAATATGTTGCTGAAATTCTAAAGAAGTTTGGATTTACAGAAGTCAAGACTGCAAGCACACCAATGGAAACTCAAAAGCCTTTGCTCAAGGATGAAGATGGTGAAAAAGTGGATGTTCTTTTTTATAGGTCAATGATTGGTTCATTGATGTATCTTACATCTTCAAGACCTGACATCATGTTTGCAATGTGTGCATGTGCTAGATACCAAGTCAATCCAAAGGTTTCACATCTTCATGCTGTGAAAAAGATTTTTAGGTACTTAAAAGGTCAATCAAAATTGGGCCTTTGGTATCCAAAAGATTCTCCTTTTGATTTGGTAGCATACACTAATAGTGATTATGCTGGAGCAAGCCTGGATAGGAAATCTACAACAGGAGGTTTTGAATTCCTTGGATGTAGATTAATATCATGGTAGTGCAAGAAACAGACTATGGTTTCAAATTCCACAACAGAAGCTGAATATGTGGCTGCTTCAAGTTGCTGTAGACGGGTGCTTTGGATTCATAATCAACTACTTGATTATGAGTACAATTTTATGCATACCAAAATCTTTATTGACAATAACAATACTATTTGCATAATTAAAAATCCTATTTTTCATTAAAAACAAAGCATATAGAGATTAGACATCACTTTATTAGGGATTGCAATGAAAAGAAGTTGATTCAAATGGTTAAAATCCATACTGACAAGAATGTTGCAGATTTACTTACAAAAGCTTTTGATGTAAGTAAGTTTCAATATTTGATTGCTAGTATTGGAATGCTAATTCCTTAAAATCTTTTATCTCTTTATGTTTTTGTAGAATTTTGTATAAATTAGTACTGTTATTCATGTCATTAAAAGTTTCTGCTATTAAGTATAATTAGTGCTGCTAGTTATACTTAATACTGCTAAGTTAATGCTGTTAGTTATACTTAATACTGTTGGTATAATTAACATTATGAAAATTGTGAGAAAAAGAATTGAGAGAGTTGGTGAGAATAAAAACAGAAAGAGAAATGTGTAAAAATAGATAGAGTGATTTGGTGAGAAAAGATTGAGAGAGTTGGTGAGAATAAAAACAGAAAGAGAGATGTGTGGAATAAAAACAGACAGAGAGTTTTGGCGAGTAAAAGAATTGAGGAGAAGTAGAGAGTTAAACCACACCCACCACCACCACAACAACACAAACCCCCCCCCCCCCCCCCCCCCCCCCCCCCCCCCCCCCACCACAAACAAACACACAAAAAAACCAAAAAAACAACAGAAAAGAGATGTTGTAATATATTAAAAACAGCATGTTAATGCTAAATGGAATTGGAGTTAATGTTGGTGACTCAAAGTTAATGTTGCTAGGCATACCTTAATGATGTTAGGCATAAGTTAATACTGTTGGCATAACTTAATGTTGTTAGGCATAAGTTAATGCTGCTAGGCATAACTTACTACTGCTGTTGAACGTTAATGCTATTGAGGGTATTTTCATAAATACTTTCGATTAAGGGTTTCATTCACTCATTTAATCGATTTCATTCAATCATATACGTTCCAATCATAAACCCTAACTTAAATTTAACATTCATCATCAAAACCCAACACAATGACGACCCTACAGTTTGTTGATACTCACAATTTGGTCGTGTTTTTGTCTAACCCGTTGAAAGTGAAGGGTTTGAGCAGATAGTGGATTTTCTGAATGCAAACCCTATAAGATATGCACTAACGATCAA
>BQNB010034002.1:2443-46268 GCA_026074375.1 Tanacetum coccineum
AGATTATCATTTAGTTTAATTAGCTAAAACCAAATCACTCTCTCAACCATAAGATTTTACTTGCTTTCCATAAAATATAAAAAAACAAAAAGAATCTTCCTTTAACCCTTAGAATTCTATTAGACCGTGATCAAGCCTTCCCAACCTATTCCTCGAGTGAACGATAACCAACCCCGAGTCTTGCCCATGCTACACTACAACGATTAGGTGCACTACCTAGGGAGTTGTATAACTTCTCGTGAGAGAGTCCCATACGACATCCACATCAAGTTTTTGGCACTGTCGCCTGGGGAATAGTTAGGTTTAGATCATAGTTTAGCTTAGTTCTACTTGCATGAATCCTTTCAAGTAAGAATTTAATTTCCACACATTAGCTTTCTTATAGTCTATCTTTTCTTCGTGTTATCTGTTTCATAACCTATTCTTGTCAACCACCATGGGAGACGAGAATCCTATCTATACTCTTAGAGATTACTCTAGACCAAGCCACGAGGGCTATAGGAATACCATTGAGCTCCCTAAAGGGAACAATGTGGTACCTCTTCGATTCGACACCATCCGGTTGGTGCAAAACGGATGCTCATTCCACAGACTACGGTCTGAGGATCCAAACCAACACCTCAAGGACTTTCTTAAACTAGTAGACTCTCTAAACCTTGACGGTGAAAACAGGGAAAGAACGCGCCTGCATTTATTTCAATTTTCCCTACGCGATCAAGCTAGCAATTGGCTTGAACGCCTTCCTGCAGGATCCATCTCCACATGGGAGGATCTTACTACCCGATTCCTTGCTTAATTCTTTCCACCGGGAAGGACATCAAAACTCCATAACGATATCCTGATGTTCCAATAGCATCATGAAGAATCTTTATCTGAACCATGGACTTGTTTCAAGGACTTACTCCAAAAAGTCCCTCATTATGGCATCGACCTTTGGCTCCAAGTCTATATCTTTTATGACCATGTCAATCCCGTCACAAGACGAACCATTGACTAATCGACCGGTGGTAAGCTTTGTGACCTCAACCCTAAAGAATCCTGGGCAATACTAGAGGACCTCGCCCTCTATGACAACGAAAGTTGGAACGACCCAAGGGATTTCATTGAACCGGTCAAGGCAATCGCACTGCCTCAGGATGTCCCGAGTACATCCGACCGCCGTCTAATCGAGCTCGAAAATCAAGTCCAACTCTTGATGGAAGCTCACCTTGCTCCGACACAACCTACCCAAGTACACAAAATCACTACCCCATGTGAAATCTGTAGCGGTCCTCACGACACTCAGAATTGCTTGGAAAACCCCGAACAAGCCTTCGTTAAATACATATCTTTACATACCGATGAAGCGGGAGGTAAGTGGTACACCTTTAAGCCTGAGCAAAACAATCTTGGTGACACTTATAATCCGTCATGGAAAATTCACCCGAACCTTAGGTGGAGACAACCTCAAAACTCCCAAAACAATTTCTCAAACCCACCTAACCGGTTCCAACCTAACGGTTCGGTCCCAAACCGTCCCTTCAACAACTGTCCTCAAAACTTTAGTAATCAATCAAGTATAGAAGGACTGGTTTTTGAATTTATGGCATCTCAGGATGCTAGACTGACAAGGTTTGAAACCAATTTCAAACGACAACAAAGTGAGATGACCAACAAAATTGACACTGTGTTAAAAGCCGTCACTGACCAAATAACGGGCACACTGCCCAGTGATACAGTTAAGAACCCAAAACTAAGGACTCATCCAGTTTGGACCCACAGTGCTTGACACAAATCCACAACTCAATCAATACCATCTCTCAAGCAGAACTGCCACGACCCGAAGAACCCGAACCATCCCTTGAAGAGGAATTTAAGGGTTTACATCTTAACCTACCAGTTATAGAAGTCCTAGCTCACGCACCAATCTATAATGCCTTTTTAGATAAATACGTAGAGAGCTTAGAACTAGGAAAAAATGAATCGGCCTTTGTTCAAGGAGAAATACCTGCAAAGATGGAAGACCCCGGGCTATTCACTGTACCTTGTAGATTAGGGGACTCATAGCCTTTCGACACCTGGCTGATGTAGGATCGTGCATAAACATAATTCCACTCCATCTCATCAAAAAGCTTAACATCGGGCTATTAGAAGAGATTGATCACATCTTCGGGTTGGCTGATGGAACCAAATCCTACCCCGTTGGGATCGTTAGAGAAGTAGAGGTCCACATAGGAAAGCTAAAACTACTAAATGACTTCTACATACTCGACATGAAAAAGGACCCCGAGAGACCTTTGCTCGTAGGAAGAGGATTCCTAGCTACCGCCAATGCAGTGATAGATTGTAGGATGGCCAAAATAGTAGTAGGAGAAGGAATCACTAGGTCAGTATTCGGAGTAAAAGGAATAAACTTAGGTAAGGATAAACCACCTTATTGGACAACACTTGGAAAAAGGGAATCCTATAGACCCCGACCTAGCACGGATGGAATAGGCGCTAAACACCCTTACTATGCCAGGAAAGATTTCTTAGACCGCCACTTACCCGGAGAATGGGAGATCTCTAAAGCTTACTATGCTAAGAAAGACTTCTTAGACTGCCATTTGCCCAGAGAATGGGAAATTTCTAGATATGACGAGCTTAATCCTTTCAAGGATACCTTAGTGTTTAGAAGAATGGTAGAATTTCTAGGAGCCATGCCCATTAACCTTAAGTGTAACATGTGGGAGTCAGAGGACCTAATTAAAAAACCAATTAACTAGACAACCACCAAAAATGGCGATGGAGCATGGAGACGTGGCATGGCATGTAAATATTAGAATAATCGACCCCGATGGAGAGGAGTTTACCAAAACCCTTCAATCGATCCCTACTACTAGGAAGCTCTCCGAGAGAGAAAACCCAAAGGAAATCATTGACTTGGACCACTTTTATGACATGTGATGTGACTTCGAGTCTAGCTACAAGACTCGTTAATAAAGAAAAGCGCTTCTTGGGAGGCAACCCAATTTAATTTCCCGAATATTAGGAGTGTCTAGTGTGTTTTATTCTTCTTAATTTGTTCTATTATGTTTGAATTATTTTGTAATCATGCTTTAAATTGTTTTTAACCTCGTCTTAATCTCAATCAAAGGTATTTTGCAACCAATAAGTGTAGGGGAATTTATCCGGCTTTTGAGCCAAATTCAAACATGTTTAATAAATTGTTTAGATTAATTTGCGTTAGTATCGAGTCATATGATTGAATTATGAAATCCCAGGTTTTATACAACATTTATACAGGAACTATCTTATAAATCAAGTGCATGAAATTTTTCATCAAAAAATATTAAGAGTCCATTTTCATAGACAGTGGAGACGGCGTCATAATTAACAAGTGATGCCATCACCACGACACCTACGACGGGGTCACGCACAACCCCAATGGCGTCAAATGCCCAGGTCCTGAAAACTTAGAATTTTTAATTATTTTTGAAAATAAAGCTTGCATAACATTTAATACATGTATTATTCTGTATGAACCGCAAAGCCTGATGGTTTCAACAATTCATTCATCCTATCTATCGAGTCAAACCCTAAATTCACATTGTATATTGTTAAATCGCACATTTTATGCTTGGTATAGTTTTCTCTGTCTTTGATTATAGGTTATATTTGATGAGAAGAAGCTTGGATATTCTTAGGAAGTTCCATTAGACGATTCTTAGAGGACAATTTAACCAGTTATCGCATGTTTCTTCTCCATCATTGAGCAAACTAGGGGAGTACTAGTTTCTTTTCCCTTATTTTCTTTTCTCTTTATCTGTTTTTACGGGTACTTCCAGAGAACATTAGGGACAATGTTCAAAATAAGTGTAGGGGGAAATAAACCTTAGAAACTATTTCTTCATTTGTTATTTGCTTTGTCCTTAAAAAGATGGGTAATATATCAAAACATAGCATAAAAGGGTGATTTTTACCAAAATTTAAAAAAATTTATGACACATACCAACGAAAACCGAGTATTATTAGCGTCCCATGGATAGGAATTTACATGACTAGCACAACAACCCCTAAAATTCCACCCCAAAAATGTGAGGTTCGCCCCTAGATCTTTAGGAATTCGGGTACCTATCATCGGTAACCCAAGATGATTTTATCTTTACCCGGTTCGAGTTAAGGTTGATCTGCAGGCGTGTATGTCTATTCGGTTATTACGGCCATGTATGCATTGCCTTGTCGCATTTTCTAGAATGTCTGGTGTTAGTAAAATTCATATGAGTGTACTGGTAGTATACTAAATTCTAGAACTTGTTTTAGTGATGCATCCCGAGACCGCACAGTAAGTATTAGGATTTGCTTGAAAAGAGGCATTAGGAATAACCCATGTTTAACACCTATAATTGTTATGATGGCCACCTTGACCATATAACTATCCCACACCCTTACCATGCACTCACCTTTAGTGCATGATACCCTAGTATAACCCTCCGAGCCTATCCTTTTTCATGGTTCTCGTAAATTTCTAGTTAATCCGGACTATTAATGAAGAGTATTGTTACCCTTAAACTAATCGTTACACCCAAAAAGCCTTAGGCTACCCCATATGTACTCATTTTTAGTACATTATTGTTTTAACCCAAGTTAATTATTTGAGTACACAGTTGTTAAGTCCTTATCCTTGTAAATACAGTTTTGGGACGATTGGGATTCATGGTAGTATTAATTTTGCAGAAGAATGGGGAAGAAAAGTTAAGCCAATACCCCCATATGTTTGTCAAATGATCTCCATGTTATTTTGATCCACCTCAAATCGGGTCAATAGTTAGATTGTATATTTCGAGCATGTAAAAGCTCAAGTGTAGGGGTACGTATATTGTAAACCCCCTTGATGTATTATGTTATTCAAAAAAAAGAGAAAAGAAAAAGAAAGAGATTGATGTAGAGTTTTGTAGAGTTTGTATATCTTCGTCCGAGTCTTGGCTTAGCAACCAAACCAGCGTGTATTCGTGTAAGTAATTAGCTAACCCCTCCACTCCAAATCCACCAAAGTCACCACCCAAATATATCCCATCCGTTTCCGTTTCCATTATATGTTATCTCACACCTACACCCACAACCCTTTAAAAGTTCTCTTAGATAGTAATGCATAATACTTGCACCTAGCAGTGGACGTTTGATCCTTTACCAAGCCTATGGTAATTTATATGCTATGACAGGTAATGAGTGTTGATTTTTCCGTTTCCCCCATATGTTATAATTCATTATACAACCGAGAGAAAGAGAGAATCCCAAACACTTATGTGAGGTGCTAGTATGTATTTTCCGTGCTTTTAATTACGAGGTCTAGAAGGTTGTGTTGTAAATTATTTTTGAAGAGTAGGTAAAATGACCCCTCATATTGTTATTGTCTAGATAGAAAAGCCTATTTGCTTGAGGACAAGCAAATCCCAAGTGTCCATGAGGTATTTTGAAAGAGAGGGTGTCATTCATACACTTTATCTCGACAGGTCTCGATATACCCCTAATATTGTGTATTTATGCCTTACAAATAGGTACATTAATCGTCTTTTAGGTATTTACGCATATTTGGCGATGGAGCATTTTGGATGAATTACACGTGACTAAGGCTCATATTGGAGAAGAAATGCGTGACGATGAATTGCACAGCCCACACCACCACAAGACTCTTGAGAAGATCGTACCTCACATAGCCTGGAAGCACCCGGCGATCACAAGGCATTCACGATGCCGTCACACCTCATATAGTGACAGCGTCACATCATTTTATAACAGTGTCAGCCCGCATTGACTCAACTCAAATCTAGAAGATTCTCTTTCATGACTGCGTCATGATTAAAACGTGACGCCGTCGTAGCGATTTTCTTATATATACAAACCCGAAATTAGGGTTTTAAGTATGCAACTTTAGAATAAAAAAGGGTTAACAACCCAAGTTCTGTTTAGCAAGGCATTACAGGAAGACGATTTTAGGGCCTAAAACCCTATTCTAACTCTCCAATTCATGTTTTATAATCAAGTATAAAATATACTTTATCAATTCAATAAGTCTATGAGTGTTGTTTGAATTATTGTTTCTTGCTTTATTCTTAACATGCTTGGCTAAACCTTCTCTTGTAATTTACTTATGATAGCATGAAAACATTGTATTATGACTTCTTTTGATCTCTTTGCTTCTTGTGATGGAGATGCGCACGTTAGGGTTCTTAGAAAACCAGCTTTGTCTGTATTGGCTGTTGAAAGGTCTAGGGAAAACTGTGATTGAGTGTAGAACACGTGATAACCAGCGGTAACAGTCTTCATACTACCTTACCCTTATTCTGGTTGATCCCTCTTAGATAATTTCACATGCATTCAATACGTACCATAGGGGCCTTGTAATAGTCTTCATATTACCTTACTTGTGCATTGCTCTAAGGGCGTATTACGTAGGTGGCATTTTCGTGTAATTTGTCCATACTTTAGGAAATACCTACACAGATCATCATAAGTGTGACAAGGCAACAGATCTAGGAGAAGCAATCTGAGGAGTAGTGCATGATTAGGTAAATACATCTTTTTATCTTTAAGTTATCACCAGTAGTCTAGATTATCATTTAGTTTAATTAGCTAAAACCAAATCACTCTCTCAACCATAAAATTTTACTTGCTTTCCATAAAATATAAAAATACAAAAAGAATCTTCCTTCAACTCTTAGATTTTTGTTAGACCATGATCAAGCCTTCCTAACCTATTCCTCGAGTGAATGATAAGCAACCCCGAGTCTTGACTATACTACACTACAACGATTAGGTGCACTGCCTAGGGAATTGTAAAACTTCTCGTGAGAGAATCCCATACGACACCCACATCAGATTTCTATGTCGAATTCTTACAGAAGCAAGATCCATCGAATAAGGCGTGGTTTAGCATCTTGTTTTTTGAATAAATGCCTTAAAGTTGAATGATCGGTGTGAATAATAGTTTTCGAAAGAATAAGATAGGATCTTAATTTATCAAATGCAAAAATTACAGCCATGAGTTCTTTTTCAGTTACGATATATTTTTGTTGAGCGGGATTAAGGGTTTTGCTTGCGAAATAGATTGGGTGGAAGTTTTTACCATCTTTTTAACCTAAGACGGCTCCAACTACGAAATCACTAGCATCACACATAAATTCAAATGGAAGATTCTAATTTGGGCTTACGATCACGGGAGCACATGTGAGTTTCTCTTTCAATAATTCGAATGCTTTTTGACATTCATCATTGAATTCAAACGGAGTGTCTTTTTCGAGCAGCTTAGTAAGAGGTCGGGCAATTTTCGAGAAATCTTTAATGAAACGTCGGTAGAAACCGACATGTCCGAGAAAACTTCTAATACCTTTGATATTAGTTGGTGGTGGAAGTTTTGAGATTACATCGATCTTTGCTTTGTCGACTTCAAGTCCTGCACTAGACACTTTATGTCCAAGCATAATTCCTTCTTTGACCATGAAGTGACATTTTTCCCAATTTAGGACAAGGTGAGCATCTTTACAACGTTGGAGCATTTTATCGAGGTTGTTTAGGCATGTGTCGAAAGAGTTTCCAAAGATGGAGAAATCGTCCATAAATACTTCTACTGATTCTTCGATCATATCGTGAAAGATTGCCAACATACATCTTTGGAATGTGGCAGGAGCATTACATAGCCCGAAAGGCATTCGCCTATAAGCGTATGTTCCGAAAGGACAAATGAATGTTGTTTTCTCTTGATCATTGGGATCGATAGGAATTTGAAAATATCCAGAAAAACCATCAAGGAAACAAAAATATTTATTTCCTGCGAGTCTCTCTAGCATTTGATCCATAAATGGTAAAGGGAAATGATCTTTTGCGGTTGCTTCATTGAGTTTACGGTAATCGATGCATACTCGCCAACCCGTAATGGTTCTTGTTGGAACGAGTTCATCATTTTCATTGCTGACAACTGTGATACCACCTTTCTTTGGTACACAGTAAATAGGACTAACCCAAAGACTATCGGCAATAGGATAAATTATACCGGTATCCAAGAGTTTCACGATTTATTTTTTAACAACTTCTTGCATGTTTGGATTTAACCTTCTTTGTTTTTGGACAACTAGTTTCTTGTCATCCAAGAGTTGTATCTTGTGTTTACAGAATGATGGGCATATACCAGGAATGTCTGTTGTTTTCCAAGTAAAGGCTTGCTTGTGCTTTTTAAGGACTGATATAAGTTTGTATTTCTTTTCCCTGGATAGCTGAGATGATATGATAACAGGAAGAAAAGAGGGTTCTTCCAGGAATACATATTCCAGATGATCAGGAAGTGGTTTGAGTTCGAGATCCATAGGGGGTTCATCGAGAGATGTTTTGATTTTATAATCTGTGTTGATGGTGATTTTCTCGAATGGTGGTTCTTCTGTGTCAAATTCAGAGTCAGAGTTTTCATCGACAGTCATTATCATGAATTCATCAAATTCAGCAAAGACTTCTTCTTTGAGAAGGGTTCCTTCAATATAATGGAGGATTTTACTACCTTCGTCTAGAAGAGCATCAAAATCTTCTTCTAAGATCTCATTGATGACATCGATACTGAAACAAGTATCATCGTTCGAGTAAGAGTGTTTCATTGCAGAATCGATATTAAAAATCATTCGTTCAGTTCCTATTCCAAGATTGAGTTGTTTTTGTTTAACTCGAATGATTGCATCAGCAGTATGAAGAAAGGGTCATCCCAATATGAGAGGAACTTTGCTATCTTCTTCCATTTCTAGGATAACGAAATCGGCAGGAAAGGTGAATTTACCAATTTCAACGAGCATATTTTCAGCAATTCCAACAGGGTATTGGAAAGATCTGTTGGCTAATCTTACGCTTATTTTGGTAGGTTTAAGAGTTTCGAGAGATAGTTTGGCATATAGCGAATAAGGCATAAGGTTAATGCTAGCATTAAGGTCGGCTAGAGCATTGCAGGAGAAGGTTTTGTTGAAATTGCACGGAATTAGAAAACTTCCGGGGTCTCCGAGTTTAGGTGGAACTTTGTTTTAGATCATTGCCGAACTTTCATCGCTTAGAAAAGCGGCATAAATTTGTTCGATCTTGTGTTTGTTGCTTATTAGTTCCTTGAGAAACTTTCCATAATTAGGCATTCCGGCTAAGACATCGACAAGAGGTATATTGATTCGGACAGCTCGGATCATGTCGAGAAATTTTCCGTATTGAGCTTCCATTTTTTCTTTCCTTAGGCGTCGAGGATACGAGATTTTTGGTTTATATGGTTTAGGTAATGAAGTTTCTTTGACTGGTTTTGAATTTTGAGTTTTCGGTTGTGGTGTAGGTTCTTTATTTTCTTCATCACTATCGAAGTTGATAGGAGTTTCAGGATTGGTTTGTTGATCATTTGGGTTAACTAGTGTGTTGTAGGATTTACACTCCTTGACCTTGGAACACGCATTCTCTATGCACATTACGATATTGCGGTGGTTTTGTTAGGGTCTTTAGAATTATGTCCTTTTGGGTTTGGTTGAGTGTTACTAGGAAGAGATCCAGAAGGCCGACCAGATTGCTTGTCAGCAAGTCTGTCGAACTTGGTTTCTAGATTTTGGATTGAAGCTTGATGATTTTTGGCAACAATTTCGAGTTGGTTTTTAAGATCCATAAATGTTTCCTTGACGAAAGCATTCGTCGATTGTTGAGATTTCATGAAATCGTTGAATTGTTTTTGAAGGTCATATGGTTTGTCATCGGTGTTGGATCGGTAGTTGTCTCGGTTGTAACTACTTCGTTCGTTTGAACGCCAATTATCGCGATTTAAGTCTTGGTCGCGGTAATCATTGTAAAAACGAGTCTTACAAAAAGTTTCTCGCGCGCTATAAACGTTTAGCTTCTTCTTCTCGAGACATAGGTGTGGGGTCAAGCAGCGGCAGCTCTCTCTCATCTAATATATATATAGGTGTCTTCTCTTCTCTTTCTTGGCGAATCTATAATAGATTGAAGTTCTTTGTACTGAGCATCCATCTTTAGGGTCATGGCATCCATTCGGGCCATAATTTTGTTAGTATCGGAATTACTGCTGCTTCCATCGGCGAAAGCAATGGTTTTCTTAAGAGGTGATTTGGTCTTTTGATTTTTAGCCCAGTCAAGCTTGAGTAAGACCTTATCTTCGAGAAGCTGATAAGCTTGATTTGGTGTTTTATAGAGGAAGATACCACCAGCTGCGGTGTTCAGAACTTCTTAGGTTATTTCGCTTAGACCGTGATAGAAGATTTTAATAATGTTTCCCTTGGACAGATTAGCATTTCCTTCATACGAAGCCAAGCATCGGTTAAAGATTCGTTCTCATGTTGGGAGAAAGCTCAGATTTCTCCGAGAAGTCGGTCGAAAAGAGCTGGGGGAAAGAATCGGCTAATGAAAGCAGTTCGAAGTTCATCCCAAGTTTCGATAGTTCCTTCGTTGAGTTCGTCCAACCATGTTTTTGCTTCTCCAGTGAGTGATAGGGGAAACATCATCAAGCGGACGGCTTCATTTTTGGTATCTCTATATTTGAACATATCACAAATTCCGAGGAATTCATGGATGTGTTTGTGAGGATCGGTTTTGGTTCTACCATCAAATTGGTTTCCTTTGACAAGGGTCAAGTGGTTACCTTTAATAGCAAATTCGTTAGCAGTTTTAGAAATAGTGATTGCGGAGCCAGGAGTCGGAGCGACAACATGGTCAGTAGCCCACATGGGTTCATCATCCATTGGATAAAGATTTTTGAGAATAACTTGAAAGTGACAAAAGTGGTTGATGTCGAGAATTGGTGGATAAACAATTCTCTGGTTTTCGGGTGGATTGTTTCTTTGATTGAAAGGAACTCTTCTGTTTCGTCGATGACGTCTTCGATTCAGAGTACGTTCAGGCTCAGGTAACGGTACAACAAGTTCAGAATTGGAAGCACGTGTATGCATCCAAAGGAGAAATTATTTGGAATCAGTTTGCCAGAAAACTGTACGGCGATTTTTGAAAAAGAGGGGGAAGTTAAAATAATTTTCCAGAGTTGACTACAGAACAGCTAATAAATCCCCGACAGCGGCGTCAAAAACTTTGATGTGTTTCAAAAGCTTTCAATTTATAAAACTAAAAATACCGGATAATTATATGGAAACACACAGGTGAAAGTATAACCCACGTATGTAGTATAATCCTTTTAGGTAAGACCAGGTCGTTCCTCAGGGATTAGAGTAGTGTTCAAATAATCAGAAAGAAAACAGACTTTAACAACTTTAAAAATAACTTTAATTTTACCAATGATAATAAAGATGACTACTCGGATAGTTGACAATAATTCATAAGTGTTGGAAATGATTTGATCTTAAAGATGGAACATTAATTTATAAAAATGATTTCTTGTCAGAAAACGTTTCCACAACTAACTTGGCTAACTTAAGACTTATATTTAGTTCACTCAACTAAATGTGTCACTCAAGTAATCCAGTTACTATTATATCAAAACTTATTTTGTTTATCAGTTTACCGAAATGATTATATAATCTAAGATGATAAGCAAATTTTAGATGAGATAAGATATAACAGGGTTGCAAAATAAGCTTATGATTAAAAAGATCACAATCATACCAAACACTTATTCATTATCGTAACGTCACCGAGTAGTCATGAGAGAATTAGCCTCTCATGGCTAAGGAGTTCATAACCCAAGTATACTTAATATAAACTTCTATTATTTTAACAACTAAGTAGGAAATAGCCTCCGTTCTTGATCGTTAGATCTTCGTCTTCAACTCACAAGGTGTTTTTAGTGTTCCTTGGTGAAAGGGAGGGATTGTGTGTGTGAATGGTAAAGAGAAAATGATAGGAGAGGATGATTTGAGATGCAAAAATCGTTCTCTATTTATAGGCAAAATTTTGGGAAAAGTGCGTCGGATTTGAGAATAAGTGCGGTGCACTTTAGGACTTAATGCGAGGGTCATTTAATGTTTTGACTGGAAGTGCGGCGCACTTACAAATACAGAGAAATGTAAATTTGTTTACAAAATTAAGTTCTAAAAAAGTGCGATTTTTTTTTTAATTTTGTAAAAAAAATTACTTTTTTTGAAATAATGA
Organism: Tanacetum coccineum; assembly: GCA_026074375.1. NCBI lineage: Eukaryota > Viridiplantae > Streptophyta > Magnoliopsida > Asterales > Asteraceae > Tanacetum > Tanacetum coccineum. The sequence continues at coordinate 14,519 of BQNB010034002.1, forward strand.
AAAAAAAAATATTTAAAAAGTTAAAAAAAAAAATTCTTAAAAAGTAACCGGTTTTACAAGTAACCGGTAATAAATGTACCATATTGACACGAAATGTAAAGTTCATGTACCATATGGATAATAAATTTAGTACACGTACCATATGGGTATATTTGGAAAAGTACGTGGCTATTTAAAGCCAAAAACCCTTACAAATAAGTGCGGCGGTTTTTATGAGTTAATGCAGATGCGTTTTATTAGACTTTAATTCTTCTGACTTTGGGAAAAGTGCGGCGCACAAAGATAAAAGTGCACCGGTTTTAGAGGCTTCACAGGAAAGTGCGGCGCACAAAGGTGTAGGTGTGGCGGACTTCTTGATCTTTGGCTAGCAATATTTTCTTTTCTTGAATTTGTTAAGTGAACCTATAAGCAATTTAAGCTAATTAAGTATCGAAAGTTCACGAGAAATGATAAAATATTAATAAATAACGCCATAGAAACATGTATAATATGGGCGTTACCACACTCCATAATCACTGCAATAACAAACTTTAAGCAATTAAGTATCTAATCTTACAGTAATTATATAAAAAGTATGTAAAATACATGGGATAAATGATAGTAAAATGTGACATTATTTGATGTTATCAAATATCCCCCTACTTGAATCCTACTTGTCCTCAAGTAGACTTTAGAAAGGTTTTGAAAATGCATCCCAACCGAGGTTAAGGATTTTTTTTTCGTTAAGCACTTTTTCTTGTTCAAACCACCTGTACAAAACCAAGCTCCTCACGAAATATGGGAATGAAAACACTCAGATCACTCAGCTGATCTAGGGTGTATCATTTAGTAGTACGCTCAATGCTCAGTCGTGATTAGCTTTGTATCATAGGCTTGGCAAGGATACACATCTCCACCTCTAAAGCTAAGGAATAACAAGTCAAAAGGTAAATTAGGTATTTATTCAAAGGCTTACGGTTTGATTACTCTAACTAATCTTTCATCGATACCAATGTTCCAGGAGGGCGACAAAGACCACAAATACACACTCGAATCACCGAGATAGACAAATGTGACTCCTCATTCCCACCTCAAAAAAACTAAAGATTAGGACTAGTAGAATAATATAGGGTAGGAACCTTCTAACTTTCACCAAAAGTCATAAACCAATAAGGCAGTTGGGACATGCATACACACCTAAATCCACGGGATAGACATACACGCTCGATCACATCCCCGTTCGAGTAAAACCAGCGGCTAATCATTAGGTGAGAGGGAAGTAAATTGTTGTTAAATAAAATAAACAAAACAAATAGATTAAAGCCAATAAAAAAGGTGCGGTTGCTAGTAACTTTTCTCGAGCGTTCCATGATAAAGACTCGAACATATAAACAAATGCCTCGATCATAGAAATGACAAAGACAACCTAAGTTGGAGTTCCCATAATGGTCAACTTCCCTTACATCCTGATCTTTACATACTTTTACAAAATAAGTGGTGATATCGGCCACTTTTTTACAATACTTTACATCGTTGATTTTTGCACGTATCAAAGAATAATCGATCCTTTCAAATAATTTCATCGGTATAAGCTTCTTTTGAACCGACTATCTTTTCTTCCTTTTTTCTCTTTTTTCTCTTTTTTTTTGCAATACATAATAAACCTCGGTATAACTTCACTGTCTTCACTATCATAATTCATCCGTATAATTTTTCTTTGTAACACTTCTTCTTCGGACATGATTCATAATCACGAAAGTAGCAAAATTCACGAGCTACAAACATCCCTATTGCATTGTACAATTTTCCCGACCATTACATAGATAGAGAAATTTCACTTTGACACGGGAACTACAAAACTTTACACGAAAGCAACTAGCAACTTTGATTAAAATAGGCTTTAATCTACACGGTAGGCTAAGGTGTAAAGGTGTAACGAAACAATATATTTTATTGGTGTGGAAAAATAAAGGAATGGCTCGGCAAGTTGTTCTAGGGGATCTTACTCTACAAAACGAGAGTAAGAAAAAGGGTTACACGGGGGTTAACTAACCAGTGTAGTTAGTTAATAATACGACATGTAGTCTTTTTGGTTTAATCCTAGAAATTTACCATTCAAGCATGTTACTCCATCTAAATCCATAGTACTTATCATTGAGGTCTCAAGTGATATACCAGGCCAAGTTCTAAAGTCTACTACATCACCGGCACACACATATTTTTGTGGAATTTTGGGTAAGCATTTGGAAACGGAAAGGCTTAATTCTCACAAATAGACAATAAGGGTTATAGTGCGCTAGGTAATGTAATTAGTGATTTTTCACAAAAAGTTATGCTAAAATTTTTAAATTTGATCCATTTTTTAAGCATGTTAGCATATTATTTGTGAAAATGAGGACAAGTGCGTTCTAATTCTCCATCCCCCCACTTAAATTATACAACGTGCTTGATGTATCGATAAAAACAATTAAATAATATGGGAAAAAGAATTAGAACGAGGAAACTCCCCTGATATTTTGCTCGGGATGATTCTCCAAGTTGAGTTCGCGAGCAAAAATAAAATGTGTTGAACAACCGTCTTGAGATTTCAAGACTCCAAAACTTTGAGATTTCTAGATTTATAAATACTCTACCAATGTTGTCGATTTCTTTAGATGGTTCCTGTATCAAATAAGAAAACAAGTACAACTCCATCTCTGTGTATTTACAATGGTTAATATACAGGAAACAAAATATAAATACTGCACAGGGAGTCAATACGTCATATCCATACCCCAGGATACGCCGTATTGATACCTGCAGAAAACAATTAAATTGCAGAAAAAATAAAGGACTGATAACGTCCAAACAGTCAATACGCCGTATCCTTGGGGTTTGGATACGCCGTATAGAGAGTCTGGGAAGACAGACTCGATAACAAAGAGATAAATTCTAGGTTGTCTCCCGGCAAGCACTTTTGTTTACAGAAAAGTCTTTAAGTTAGACTTGCCCCAATTTAATCCCATCCTTATAAAACAACTTGGGGTCGAACAGGATGCCAAATGGCACATATAAATTCTTTAGAACAAAATTTAATGGCATCCCTTTGCAAATAAAATTCCAAGTCATGACATTAGTGTCTAATCCTTTGACAAAAGTTTTGTTTTTGAAAAACTTATTGGATGTATCATGACTTGTTTTAAAAAGCTTATTTGACCATTGAGCATTGATTTTTAATACATTAGGTAATGGTTCGATAGATAAATCCCCTAAAGAGTGTTCAATATCAATTTTATCATCATCATTGTCTTTATTCGATTTTGAATCATCGGGATAAATTACCTTAAAAGGAAATAGATTATTAAAGTATAAAACATTTTGTTCCTTTTTATCACAACCAGACAATGATGTTTCATCTTTCAAATTAAATTCATCGATATGTTAAGGACATACAGTAGGTTCAGTTAAAAAATCAGATTTAGACGATAGAGCATCATTGTAAACAATGGCCGGAAATTTATTCTCAAATCTTTAAAGAAATCTATATCATCAAAATAACTGACTGTAGGCTCGAGTGTTAGAAACGAAGGCATATTGACTTTATCATTATCATTTTCCGAATCCATTTTTAAATTGTTGACATAAATTATTTTATAGGAAAATGAATTTTCGTCATAAATCACCATGTAATCTTCATCGTTGGATTCGTCAAATGATATTCTAAAGTCAATTTTATTGTCGTTAAGAGGACTTACCGTGGGTTCATAGGAGGGCGTTACTTCAGATGTAAACGCGTCATCAAAGACTAGGGGTGAGCTTCGGGCTAAAACCGGACTGGACCGACCTTACCAGACCCAGACCGAAGATCGAGAAGACCAAATCATAAGGACCGAGACTGAACTGATGGCCACTCAGTTTGGTTTGGTCTTAACTCGGGTCAAATGGTCCGGTGCTCGGTTTTGGACCCGATGGACCGAAATATTGACAAGAGCCATTTTGTTGCATGTTAACTTACCATTGTTAAGTGTTAAACTGTTAATGATGATATACGTATACTTCAAAGTGTAATTCTTTCATGTTTCTTGTCTGCCTTTTCTATATTTTTATATTAAAGTTAGATAAATAGGTAATAAATTTATGATTGTAACTTACACAAGTCAAAGTATGAAATGTGTATGTAATGTATGCAGGATTAGTACTGATTTAATGAGAAGATTCATGGATGGTGAAGCATATCAATTGATGGGAAATGCCGGAATTCGGTTCTATGGAAAACTATGCAAATGTGTCAAAAAAGTTTTGAATAATCTAAGTCAAAATGTGTGCTTGATTAGAGAACTCGACAACGATTCAAGATTAGAAGCCAAGGCTTTGCACAAGAGGATTAGGCCTGCTTAGATAAATATAATAATTTTGACGCATGTATCCTCAGTTGCATATACATTTAAAATCTTGTCTTAATGCTTCTAATCATATTATTTGCTGTCATATTTATGTCGTGAAAGTCATTTTATTTTTCTTAACCAACATGTAGACTTATAAGTAGGCATCAGTTAGCGAAATTTAAGGTAATATGCTCATGACCAGTGAACCTGTCAGTTGGGGCTTATAATATTTTACCCATCCATCAAATTAGATCATAGCTAGTTAACATTAATCACAGAATTACTAAGACAGATTAAGCTTTGTCACCAAGCAGTTGCAACTTCTCAGAATATTGCAGTTCCTTTTTCTACCATGAATTGAACTTTTAATAGATATAGTTTAAATCATATAAAACAAGAATACTTTTTAATTCAGTTGGCAAGAAGAATATCCGTCCAGTTTGACAAGATAAAAGGAACTAGGGACAAGATCTGCTAAGAACAACAAATAATGCAGCACTTTTATTCTCAAAAGATTAAACGGCTAACTCATAACCTGAACAAGTTCTTTTCTGCACTAAGAATTCACAAAGATAACTCAAAGCTATTTTGCATTTCTAATCTTTCTATATCACAAAAAGCAACCATTAAACTGTCATTTGCAGACCATAAAATACAAAGCTAAATGTTTGGGAAGCAAAATACAATGAACCAAACCATAAAATCCTATGAAAATGAACCAAACACAGCCAAGTTAGCAAGTTTTTCAGATTTCAAAGTATCATAGTGCTAATTGACTTGCATGAAGGTTACAAAGGTTACAATGGTCTGGAATAGGTTATCACAGTAGCAAAATAAACAAACCATGTGAATGACTAATAGTAGAAAATGACCCATTTGGCCTAAGTCCTAACACAGTAGCAAAAGAAACAAGAGTGACAGTAGCATTTTTCCATATTCACCAAAATAAGTTGTCACAGTAGCATTTACAAACCAAAATAAGTTGAGTCAGTAGCATTTTTCCATCTTGAGTCGTGCATATTCACTTGATTTACAGTAGCATTTCTCCCACAACACCAAACACTGTAAACGCATTATTCTCAATCAAGCGATGTACCATTTTCGTTTCCAGTGGGTCCCTTTAGTTTGTCCAACGCCTCTTTCATTTCTAAAAAACAACAAAACGAATTAATAACACACAAAAAACTATATATCTACATGTCTTTTATTATAAGGGAAAATGCCCAAAAAGGTCCGAGTTCAAGGGTGCTAGTCACCTTCTCCCCCAAAAAACATTTTTAAGCCAAAAGGGTCTAGGGCGATTGTGCGTTTGGGCAACCTCACCACAACACGCCATGTGTCCATATTTGTAATGTATAAATATTTTGGGCAACTGGTACTATTAGGGAGACTTGTACTAGGGCGACTGGTTTTTTGGTCATTTTACATTTGTAAAAGGACTGACAAAAAGTACATCCGTCAGAGGGCGACATGTACTTAGAGGGCAACCAAACTAGGGCAACTGTTACTTTTTATATATATTTTTTCATTTATACAATCATATTACTTATACCAAAAAAATTTATACTAATACCTACAATATACTCCCCCACTTCATTTCCTACCTTCTCTCCTACACAGAAACCTCTCTATTTCCCTCCCCCTGTTTTCACCCGTTTTGATAAAAATCCCTATTTTCTTCAAAACGACATTTGCATTTCCTTGTAATCACATTATCTGAAACTAATCAAACACATATCAGTCATTTGTTGAAGCAGATGTTGTTCTTGCCGGTAAGTTTCAAATATATTGATTATATTTATAGTTTACAAAATCTTGTTTGTGTTTTTACTTGTTTCTTATTGTTACTAATTTAAGTTTTATTTTTAACCCAAGTTATAATGGTTTGTTTGATTAATGGTAAATGAGCGGATATGGTGTTCAAAAGAAAAAGTTAGTCAATACCATGGTGTTAGTGACTTGAATCCAAGAACATAAACTGCTGCCTCTGTAAAATTTTGTAATTTTAGATTTTAGAAGTTTATGAGTTTAATTATATTTTGACACCAGTTTAAGTGTAGTCTTTTCACTATTGTTATTTTAGTTATAAACTTAAATTATGTGTATTTTGGTTTACTATGTTCAGAACCTCTGTTATAGAACCTGATTGTTGTTTATATTGTTCTAGGATTATATATGTAAAGTCATCATTAGGAGTAAATTGAATAATTTCTGGTTTATTAAGCAAAAGTTAGATGTGAAGCGTCATATTTTGTTTTGGAGTACATGTTTTGGACCTTGGTTGGATTTAATGTTGTTTGACCATGAACCACTACTAATAGATTATATGCTACAAAGATAACATAAAGTTGATGATCAGCATCATGATATGCCCTTGATTTATTATATGGAAGGTCATAAACTACATTTTGGTCGTCGAGAGTTTTCTCTTATCACCGGTTTTCATTTTGGAACTGTAAGTTTTGACTTACATAGTTCTGGTGAGCTAAAGTTTCGGAATAGGGTATTCCCCAATAAGACAGGTTTGAGTATTACAAACTTAGATATTATTGGTGTTATTGAGGACGAGCAGATTTTTGGCAAGCTATCTGATGATGATGCAATACGTCTTTGCCTTTTGTTAGCTCTGGAGGTAATATTTATGGGACGTATGTTGACATCCAATGTGGATGATACCTTGTTCAGTTTGGTTGAAAATATTAAAGCCTGGAATTCATTTCCTTAGGGTGAACATTTGTGGTGTTATGTGTACGATGAAATTAAGAATTTAAAAGAAAGGCATAGTGACGAGCACTATTACGGGTTGTTTAAAGATCGCAACTATGTTCCCACATATACGTTGTCTGGCTTTGTGTTTCTTTTCAGGTTAGAAATTTATTTTAAATTGATTCAATTTAATTTATGTTTACTTACATTTGATATTATATTTAGATTTGGATTCTAGAGACATTTGAAAAATGTGAAAGTTGGTGGATTAAAGACCCAAAAGTAATACCAAGAGCACTCGGTTGGTCGAAGAAGTCGTTATTTACAAGATCAAATTATCCTTTCCTTTTTGCAAAGGTTAATGCTAAACACTCAAAATTTTAATATTAGTAGTTTATTACATATTTGTTTATTACAACTCACCAATTATCTCTATAATATCTTTAGGAATCAAGGTCAACGTCAGATCTCCGACCTACTATAGCTGAGTACCAATCTTCATGGTGGATAGATAATAACTTATATTTTCAAGAATTCGTTCCCAGGGCTCCTCCTATCAAAGAACATCGTGCTCTTTTTGAAACATATCTTTCAAAGTTGGAGAAAGCACGAAAACATGGGAAAATAGGTTTCATGGTTTCATCGATTGAAGGAACAACTGATAATAGTGTCAGGAAAAAATGGCTTAACGATCTTGTGATTATGAAGTTAAATTTTCATCTTTTCAAATTTGAAACTATTATTCAGGTTATGTTTTATTCCGAGTATATATAATATAATACTTTTGCATTTATTTATATTTTTTTTATTTGAGTATAGATATCAATTTTCAGGTCCTTTCACATGAAAGCAGTGATAGACATGCTAAGATGAAGTTTACTGATGAATTCTCAAGTATGACATCTGACTTATGCGATTCACTCAATAGCATGTTTGCTGATTTGATCGAGCCAGCTGATCCCGATAAAGATATTGGTCAGGTAATGTTATTAAATGTCAATATCAAGTTATTGTTTAGGATCACTTACCTTGACTTATTATATTTCTGCATTATAGGATTATCTTAGAGAAGAGGAATTGAGATTGTGTTTGGAAGGTGAAGAAAAAATGCGTTGTGAACATCAAAAATTAATTATCGAGGAGAATAGGATTAGGCTGGATGAGTCAAAAAGGTTGAGGTTGGAAGAAGAGAATATGTTGCTTTTGGAGCAACAGAAGAAAAATAAATGAAAGGAGTTTATGAATTCAAATCATTGTAAAAATTTATTGTCTAAGTTAGCACCTGCAAAGATGATTCAGCTTTGTTCATCTTTAGAAAAGATATAGCCCAAAGTTAGTTGGGTTAGATCAAAAAATACCATCAACAAGTTTATGATCCATGCACCGCCGAGTTTCTAAAAACTATTAAACCATGGGTTGAGGTATCAAACGTTTGCTACTAATATACAAATCAATATTAGATGTTACAATGTGATTTAACTAACAAACTTAATATGTATTTGTAGGATACTTTGCGAGTATTATAGTCCATGGACACAGTTTGGTTGAGTGATGATATTAAACGTTTTCTCGGGCAATCAGGGCAGATTAAATGTAAATTTCCATGGAACGATGAAATATTGTATAAGATTTCTGGCTTAAGTTGGTTTGCTTAGACCCTGCAAGGAAAGGTTGGCTAACTGAGGAGGTAAGTATATATTGAACAACTATAAATACAATTTGTAATCATAAAGTTTTTGTTTTCGCTTTATTTAGCCATTCATTTGTATCTTTAAATGAACAACACATAGACTTGTGGGTGGACTATATGTGGCATGTCAGACCCGAGAATTCTAATTGGGTTATGGTTAGTTGCTACTTTGTTCAGCTCCTATTGCATAATGGCAAGCCCTTATTTTATGCTAATGGGGAGAGGTATACCACTACATGGAGCGAGGTTGATCAGGTAAACATCTACCCTAAATAAATACCTATAATGTAAGATTAAACATAAACACCTACCTTTAGAAGCAGCTGATAAACTAAAGCATTATGTAGGTATTTATTCTAATTAATGAAACGGGCGAACATTGGTGTCTTGCCCAGTTTCATATTATGTCTGGAGAGGTGACTTTTTATGATACCGGGCACACATATGACTATGACTATCGCGAATGGTATGTTCGGATTAGGCATTATTTACAGGTAACTCACAAACCTTTTAAACATTTAAACAAAAATATTTTTATATGTTTACTTAAGGTTACAGAAAATTTAATAACAGAGTATAAAGTGTTTAGGAGAAAACATATTATACACTTATGTGGAACCAATCCAGTTTAAACTTTCACTGTTATAATCAATATTAATGCCTGTTGAGTAAACTTTACCAAAGTATACAAGTAGACCAATTAATCAGTTCAATATGTTTAAGCTTGAATGTGCATCATGTATGTTAGTTAATCAATCACAACTAGCATAAAATCCAAGAACTAACTGAGTACAAGAGTTATATGCATGTAATTACAATTTTGTAACCAGTTTTAGATCAATTAGCTTGGATAGTAACTTAATTTCCATAATAGAATTGGTTTTTATTCTTTAAATGGTTTGACCTAAAGAAATGACCTACCTAAAAGCTTTCTCCACTACTAATCACATTAAATTCGGCTGTCCTTTACATCTAGTAAGACAAGATCCATTATATAAAAATACTATTCACCTCTTGTAACTCTTAAGTTTTTGTAATTTTGTTTGATTATTTTTCCCCTTCCTATATATTTGCTCATCACCCTACCCTTTTTCATACCACATTCCAGTTAGATAGATTTTATTAACTCAAACTTCCTTCCACTACAATGTCTCACCTATCTCAACTAGCATTCGATGCAAACTTGAACCAACTCACAGACATTGTGACTTTGTTATTTCATAATGACAATCAAAGGGACTTTCAGTTGGTTAGGGATACATATGTATCTTGCCAACACTTAATGGTTCAATGCGAGGAGAGGTATGAGTAAATACTTGAGTTGTAAAATTTGGTTAGGTCCACTGTTGTTGCAGAATGTGTAAGGTTGCTTCAAAAGTTTTATCAAGATGACTTGGAGTTATCTAGGGGCATGATGAGGCTTATCTGTGAGACACAGCTTAAGGTCCTTAAGAAGCTCTCTTTCATTGCTCTGTTGCGCAGATAGTGATTCAGTCATGTTTTATTTTGTGCTCCCTCTTCTGTCAATGTTTGCTTTTGTGTTCTGGTTGTTAGGGTGTGGTAGTTGTCTGTTTAGTTTCTTTTGTCATGGGAATCATCCTGTAGATTTCATGTTATGGTGGTGTTATCTTTTGTTAAGTAAGAAGGCATGTGTGTTCCATCAGGCTATGAAGTTATCCTTGTCTAAGCATATTGTTATTCATTTGTGTTAAAACTATTATTGAAAACATACATATATAAAACACAATCAAGTTGTATCATATCAATTAAAAACAAACATTAAAGTATATGAAACAACATCTAAGTATCTGAGATCTTAAAAATAAAAAATTAATTTTCAAAATTTAATTCACATGTTAATTTTTCTAAATTTTTCTTAATTTTCATCAGGTCCAGCTTCCCGTTATGCTAGAACGTGAAAATATTTTTCAAAAGAATGGAATTGATCCAAGCAAGTATACATTACGTTTAGGCTAGCCGCCAATGTTCCAAGCATGGGGCGTATTTGGTGATTATGGTGTGTGGGTTTGTATACTTTTATATAGGTTGGCGCATGGGTTGTCGTTGGATGTAGATGATCCTGTTGACGTTGCCTTGGGCTATAATCGAGAGAACTGGTTTCGTATTTTTTTTTTAAACACCAAATGTATAACTATAATTTGGTATCACAACATTTGTTTAACATTTTTTTTTCATTACCCTTTTTCTTACTTTAAACCTTGTACCGAATTTGTTTCAAGATTGTGTTCTACTTTAAACCTTGATTCTACTCAAATTTATTTATTAACTTACAAAATGATAAATCAAGAAACACTGAATATTAATATTTAAATAAGTATATAGTCATTGAACAAGTAATAAACATTAATATAAGAACGATAATAGACAGAAACAATAGTATCATCATCATCACTGAATTCCCTTTTCTTGTCTAAAGTTTTTTAACGCTGCTAAGGAACTCTTCTTTTTCACCCGACCTTTTGAGTACATCGTCAATAGTTGCTGGATGGCAGCCAAAGTTATGGCTGGTGTTTCAGATGTTGACGTCCTTTTGGGAGGCATTCTATCAACATAAGACAAAACGTAATAAGAATGATATCACAAGTTTTGAAAGGTAATACTTAAAAGAAAATGTGATGCCTAAAATGCTTTAAGAGTAATGCTTATTTTTGAATTTTAAGCACTTATAAGCATCTAGAGGTTATCGTATGATTTATAATGATGGAGGCAGAGATAATGATGCATATGATGATGACAGAGATGATGATGAAAGAGAGATAAACTGGTATTATGAATCAATAAGGTACGTAACGGGATTGCCTTCATAAACAACTTGCCTTTTTACTATACATAGTCAAGATTTGGCAAGTATTTTTATTTATACCACACATCATGTGGCTAGGATAAAGCTATAACTAGTCTAATAGTTTACGGATTTTGAGCTTGTAGATGGCATTCTAAAGATCTTCTTGATTTGTTTAGTGACGAGCTTGGATCTCCTCAATGATTTGTTCAAGGTTGGAAATTCTATAGCGAGCAAAGGCAATCTTATCCTTTTGCCCTAATTGCTTCTTTTGAAGTTTGATAATCTGAGTACGGACTCTCTTAATTTCGGTCTTTAGTTCATTACCATTTCTTCGTATGATCATTCTATCATTAATATGTCCTTCTTCCATTTTCTCAATGCGGTGAAAAGAGAGTTCATCCAAGTAATTCAAAATATCTTCAATTTGTTCCTCATGATGCTTCAGATGCATCTTTATTGAACTTTATCCTATCTTAATTATTTGAGGTAGGGTAGGAGTATAAACTGAGAAAGATGGTGATACCAAATCACAAGTTTGATTCCGAGATGAATTAGATAACGTAGTTGAGGAAGAAGATGGGGAATTGATTTGCTTCTTAGGTGGTAATAGTTTTTCAGGAACAAAGAAATATCGAGTAGTGATGTGGTAATACCAGAGATGGAGTTAAAAATAGCTAGTGGTAGTAATAGGATCTGGTGATGATATAGTGTTTCCCTTAGTATAATATGCTTGTACGTCCTTTAAACAAAGGATTATTATAGAAAGGTGGTTCAATGTGGGGATTATATTAGAGTGTTATAAAGAGTTAAAAAGAATGCTTCTGATGAAGCTGGGAAATAATTGATGAGACCGAAAGTATAGTTAAGAATATTCATAGGGAAAAAGTTCCTTCCAAAATTTTGTTTAAAATTTGGATGTAGGAGTGGTTGGAGAGACAAAGAAAAAAAAAAGACAAAAAAAAAGAAAAATCGTTTGTTAAAACCAGTTGTAAATAACATAAGTTATTTATGGCATAATATAGTATAATAATTATGTATCTTTATATAATGATCCGAAATGTAGTGGCACGAAGGACTTTGATGGCTAGAAAAAGAAATGTGGTTATAGTTAAGGTTTTGACCTTGTTCTCTATAACCATGGCTCTGATACCAATCTGTAACACCCCCATTTTCATATAGCAGCGGAAAGCTTTTCTATGGTATTACTTCATAGATACAACATTTTATAATCATAGAAAACACTTAAAAAGACGTTTGTTCAAAAGATACAATGTGAATGATACAATTATAATCATAGAAAAAGACATTTACAAAGGCATGTCCCAAAATCTAGTTACATACAATGTGAATGATAACAAGTTTTAGCCATCTTCAAGTCCATGCCACTCCATGCCATAAGTTGCTCAATTACCTGAGATAAACATGCTAAAAAGTCAACATAATGGTTGAGTGAAAAATTTCATTGGTGGATTCTGACAACTAGTTGAATACAATTCATCATAACTAATTATTATAAAAGCAGTGTCATAGTAATGAGTTATAGTGTGGTATTGGGTTACATTGTTATACACCCGTTATTTAGTGTTATAGTAATGTGTTATAGTGTGATATTGGGTTACGTTGTTATACACCCGTTATTTGTAATAATTGCAACGAATACAATTATTATGGAAAAATGGTATTGCATTTATAATGTATTATTGCATTAAGTCTAAGCTCATTGCACATAAACTGACTAGTGTATATATACCCAAAATGATGTGATATATATATAGAGAGATAATGGCCCCCGGTGTAGGTAATTGCCATATACCTATGAAATTCAAATATAGTATGTTTGGTTACCTATCCGGCTAACACAAACAGGATTCGTCAATCCCGATAGATCTATCCACAATATTCGCGTTCACCCGTAAGTGATTAATGGTCCATGATAATGAGGGACTTTTGGCATAAAGTAACTTAGACATTAGTTATAATGGTATATCAGGATAGCATATAATTTGGAAAAACACTTGTATTCGTAATTTATAGCATGTATCCCCCTCACGGGTTTATGAAAACATTAAAGAGATTAAAAAGTGAGGCTATGAACTCACTAAGTCTTTGAAAAGTAATCACATTGTTATAAGATAAATGAGTATGTAAAAGAGTTTGTAACAAGCATGTATCCCCCTCGCGGGTTTATAAAACATGTAAATAAGTAAAGGCGAGGTTATGAATCTCACCTGATAGGTAGTTGTAATAAATATTCTAAAATGAAAGCTGACGACCTTATCACAATCTTAACAGGGAAGGTTGATATAGCAAAATGATAGTAAACAGCCACGTCACGCAACCTGAGTAAATATGTCAAGTCTTAGGTAGATTGTACTCTAGAACTTTGGTTCAGAGAGTCTAATATTGTTATGAGTTTGATTGGAAAGTTTGGAATTATTGTATCACCGTTCGGGCCATCATAATTCAGAAGTCATTCAGTAAACGTTTGAGGAGCTAGGGCACTTTAAATCGTAAACCCAACAACTCAGTCAGAACGTAATACCAAGATGAAACCCCTTAATATGAAGCTCCTTAGTATTGTGGTACGATATAGCTTCGGGATAAGATTTTTAAAAGCACATCAATGATGAATGATATAATGGTTATAACATAATCGGTTTTAAGCGTTTTGTTCAATAACTGGAAACGTTAAGCACGTCAAGCGTTAATTAAAGTTATTTCTTGTAAGGTTTTAAATGCATTTTTATGCTTTTTCAAAATGTCACATTTTAGACCCTTACGAATGAAAAATGGCAAAATATACCCTTGGAGTTTGCACTTTTACAAGTTTGGTCCTTCTAGTTTAAAAGATGTACAAAGTAAACCTTGTACTTTGTAAAGTGTATTAATAGACCCCTATAGTTATAACTTTGATAAAATGACATTTTCAGCCCTTCTAGTTATTAATTTCAGAAAGTTACGATATATACCCCTTGCATGGAATACTTTTACAAAACAAGTCCAAAATGCCATGCAAGCTTATTTTAAGTTTCTAAATGATATATGCAGGTTATAGCTTATTAATATAAGCTAAAATATGAAGATTTAACGTAACGAAAGTTTAAAATAATGATTCGTTAAGCTAAAAATCAAAACGGGTCATTTTAGGGTTTTAAAATGAAAACGCGTAGGTTTTTAATTCAAATTCCTTTAATAATCAATAAAGTGGTTATATTAACATTAGTTAAGCATGTTAAAATAGATTATAACAACATTTAGCCATTATAACTTTTAGATTAATGAAAAACACAAAATTAGGGTTTTGGGTGTACGGTTTTGGATCAAAATGGAAAATGAGCATGAATTGAATTATTAAACTTTAACAAGAGTATATTTAGGATCATATGAACATTATTAGAGTGTAGGAGCAGGTATGAAGATCATAGAACCTAGGTTTGAGCTTATAGCTTAAAAACGGGTCGAAATCGGGACTTTTAGCTTCGTACGCCTAGAATAACGACTCTGGGGCTTCGTTTCTTGGTTTCTTTTGCTTCACTTTTGATCTTGAGACTTCTTAGGACCTCTTAGGAACTTATTTGAGCAAAGTATTGCTGCTATGATGGGTTATAAAGGAGGAAGTGAGGGATGAATGAAATGAAAGGGTATGTGCCCCTATTTATAGTCGAATTAGACTTGGTATGCAAGTTTGAGGGTGAAAGGTGTCTCATTCCTAGAGGGGCTGATTAAGGAGGTCTAAGAGGTGACAAGGAAGGGCTATGGATGTAGCTAAGCAAGGTGGTGAGGTTGTAGATGTGTGGAGGTGGCCGTGGGTGAACAAGGACAACAAGGAGGTGATGAAGCTCATTTGTGGCCAAGTAAATGAATTAAGGTGCTTGTAAGCAGCCTTGGTGACATAAGGATGGTGTAATAGAGGTGCTTAGTTGCAAAGAAAGTTTCAAAATGGGTCAAAATGCAAGAAAGGTGTATACGGGTATCATAGGGCACGAATTAGGTTTTTAAGCTTGAATTTCGAGTATTCTTGTGATATAATGATAGGTATATGTTCATAAGACTTGTATTAAGGATTATTAACAAGAAGTGATTGGTGGTTTGGGTTTAAAATGGGTGAAAACGGGTAAACAGGTTAAAAGTTCATATTAGGGTTCGAACTAGGGTTTCCTTGGTTTAATTCGTATACTTTTGAAATGAAATGATGGAATATGTGTTGTAAAGTTATAAATTATGTATTTATAACTTATTTGAGTAATGGTTGAGGTTTAAAACGGATAAAAATCAAGAAACGGGTCATGGTTTACTATTTAGCTCGGGTTAGTGTTTCTAACTTGGATTTCATGTAATTTCATGAAATGAGAATGAATATGGATTGTAAATGAAGTATATGACTTGCTTGTAACTTGTACTTGATAGATTGTACAAGATTTCTTAAGAAAGCAGAGGTAAAACAGTTATTTTAGATATCGTGCTTAATGACTTGTACATTGTGCTTTTAAAGACTTGTACCTTGACTTGGAGGGAGTTTATATTTCAAATGAGATGTTATATTACTTGCACATATGCTTTAGTAGCTTGTGCATTCACTTTAGATATTAACTTCTCATGAAATTTGGGTTTTAGAGGTATACGATAATGGTTTAAAGCCCGTCTTGATATAACGTTGCAAATGGTACATTATATGAGTAATGTATTTTGTAGAAATGATATTGTGATATTGACTTGACATGTTATGATGTTTGCTTGACATATATAAAGATAGGATTGTCATAGGTAGGTTGCGTGAGCTCGTTAACTTTAGTTATGCAAGTTACATTGCATATTGAGATATTGGCAATGCAAGTAATGTAATAAAGCAAAAAAATTCCTCGTAGATTTGTGATCATAATAAAATAGGTTGATTTTGCATTTGATGAAAATTTTGGGTTGTTATACATGTGGTCATTCAGTCTAAAGTAACAAGTTATGAAAAACTAAAAAGTCATGGAAAACTTGCTTTGATGAGAGTCGTTCATGGGAAAAAGAACAAT
The DNA here is from genome assembly GCA_026074375.1 of Tanacetum coccineum. Classification (NCBI taxonomy): domain Eukaryota; kingdom Viridiplantae; phylum Streptophyta; class Magnoliopsida; order Asterales; family Asteraceae; genus Tanacetum; species Tanacetum coccineum. Next base: position 31,085 of record BQNB010034002.1, read on the forward strand.
CCATTTCACCACTCCTAAGAACACCACCCCTTAAGAAAAGAAGAAAAGCTATTGCTTTTCAAGGGAAGAATTTGTATGCGGATTTTTTGCATCCTGACAGTGTTGATGATCACTTTGATGTTCTTGATCATTGGATTTATAAGGATGTGTATGGTGGTGGTTTCTTTGATGTTAGTGGTTCATTCAAAGTATTTGATTGTATAGAAGAACCTGTGGGTTGTGACGATGGTCCACTTCCGGTTAAGATTAAAGATGAATTTTAAAATGAGGTAATTTTGGATGATGTTATGTCTTCTCTACCTAATTTGTCAATGATATTGAAAAGGAAGGGTAAGAGTAGGGTCAAATTTACAAGGATGAGAGGAATTATAAAGAGGTCAAAGAAGGTTAGCTTAAGAATGCGGGTTAGAACAAACTATTGAAGATGTGGGTGATGATCATCTTAAAGATATTGGTTGTTCATTTAACAATGATATCAAACATCATTGTTAAATATCAACCTTAGTCTTTAAGTATGATATTTAACTAGTATTTCTTGTTTTTCGTTAGTATGCAAGAAAGTACTGTAATAAAGTCCAAGTATGTGCCTATGTACATGTTTTGTATGCTGTGTTAAAACTCCATGGTTGCCTAACTGTTTACTCTAGTTACAGTGACTTTAATTAAAGGTTAGATGAAACTTAGAATGTTCTCTGTTTTGTATCTAGCCTTATCATAGCTATTTGGTTTTGTTAACCGAGATAGTATGTTTGTTGTTTTTCATTTGTATTAAGAATTGGGGTTTGTCCAATTCTTCTTTGTTAAGTTGTAATTCTCTGATTGGTAATAGATGTCATTTGTATGTTAAGTTTGTCTATTAACTTGATGTATTAATGCCATCCTTTTTAACCACATTTCGTTAATCCTTTTACTTATTTATGATTACAGAGTATATGAAAGTGTAAAAAGCGATCGAATGTGTGATTAAAATAAACAGCATTAACTTGAATTGGCAGTGGTATTAAGTTATGCCTAGCGGTATTAAGTTACACAAGCATCATTAACTTATACGATCAGTACTAAGTTATGCCTAGCGGTATTAAGTTATGCCTAGCGGTATTAAGTTACACAAGCAGCAGTAAGATTATGCCTCTATCTGTTTTTAGTCTCACTAACACAATATTAATTATAACATACAGTAGTAAGTATTAGTAACAGCACTAATTATACTTACCAATAGTAAGTTAGCCCAACATAATGTACCCACAAATTATGCAAGAAAATTGTTGCAGCTCGTGTAACTATTAGATTTCAAATTCAACATCAAGTTAATTATCCACATTAACATCATAGATTAGTTATTGTTATACATCCCACTACTTATAAACTGCACAAAAGATTAACAAAAGCTTCACTAAATCCAGTGGCAACCAACATATGCTAATGGTAAACCATCTTCTTTTTGCCTTTACTTGTACCTTCTTGACTTGCAGCAACATGTTGGTTGGCATTTTTATACCAAAATGCTTTTGCAAGTTCTTAATGATGCAAGCCCCAAGATACATTTCCTCATGGTAAGTGGTCTTTTAGCATCAACAGCATCAGGCACCGACATCACTTTATGACTTGTAACATATTTTCCAGGTTCCCAAGTATCGTCAGAATTCATGCTGTGAGGACTATCATAATCTGAGCCTAATATTATGACTTGTACACTATCAACATTACTTTCTATAGGTTTACCTCTAACAACACCTTTTGAACATGAACCTTTTTTCGAACATGACCCTGTTTTGAAGATTGAATGTTTGTTTCCTTTAGAATAAACTGATGTTCTCCTAGTTTTACTTCTAAAAACATTACCTTCATCATCTGAACTAGAATCATCATAAAACTTTAAATCCTTGAAAGGTTTAGTTTTTGTAGATTTGGAGCATGAAACTTTTTTGGAAGTTGAACCATTTTTTCCTTTAACACTAACAGAATTTGAGGTAATTTTTGTAACATCTTGTACAGGTTCCCAAGTATCATCAGAATTCATGCTGTCAGGACTATTAGAATCTGACTCCAATATTATGACTTCTGCACTTAACATGTAGTTTATAAGTATAACAACAGGAAACCAATCATCTATTAAATTATGGTTCAATATCGAGCCAAACACCCCTTTAACATTCAATATAATGTAGAATAAAACAAACATAGAGTTGTTTTGTATGCTAAACTAGTACAATTCATAATAAATCATTTTTAACATTGTATAACTATACCATGAAGGGAATTGGGGTTCATTCATATAAATTATAACTGCAAAGGTGTGTTTGGATCAATAAAGTGTACTTTCCTAAAGTTAACGTTCTTCATAGTTCTACAAATACATAAGTGAACTAACCTGTTACCCTCTGTTTATTTTCGTACTCTCTTTGCAAAATGTTTACTTTCCGGTCTGCCATTGATGTTTGATAATTTGATCTAGGTATGTTTGTGGTTGTAGGTAGTTAAGGATGAAATATTAAAGTAAATATTGTGATTAGGACTTGTAAAAAACTAGTACATTAAGGCCTATTTGGTTTTGACTATTCTAAATTAGTCCACATAAGGCCCATTTACCGCGTAAGCATAGTTTACAAGGTAGGGTCTGAATTGTCTTCTAAATTTCATTTACTCAAATTGTTTATTAATGGTGTATCCTGAAACGCCGTCTTACATTCCGCCCATTGATGGTAGGCTGCATGTTTTTATAGTAAAAAATATCCTTATACCCCCTGTTAGTACACTGACTTCATCAAAACCCTCTAGAATTAGTCTTTTATGCTTCTATTATGAATGCTTTGGGGAGATAGTTATGCGATTGTCCTCCCTAAAGAGATTTGTTATTGTTTATGCTTGTAGTTGTTATCAAGTTTTAGTGATTTGTTTCCTTTCATTGTTTTTTGTGATTTAAAATTGCAAATGACACTTTAATTTGTTCATCTGTATTACAGTTGACAGCACTATGACACAGAGCACTTCTATGAAGATTGACAGTAATGCAGATGTCGCGCTCACAGGTTTGCTTGCTTTAGTCCTGCTATATGAATCCTAGATTTGTTAATGTGTTTTTTATGCACACAGTACTATGATGTTAATAACATTAGTGGAAAAGGATGAGTCCTTTAAGAAAAATAAGTACTTAAGTTCATAGAGTTCACACGGAAGCCTTAAGAAATCCAAGTTATAAGTAGAAAAATACAAACTGATTGACTAGTTAGTCTAAGAAGTTGGATGGAGTAGACCACTGCGACAAATAGTTTAAGTTTGGATCACTAGATTGAGGATGTGAGAATTCCTGCTGCGTCTGATAGATAGGATCCATATTATTTGTTTGGTGTTGTGGCACATGCAACATTTGAAAATTAAAACCTTGATTTGGCTGTGGATGTTCCTGGTGAGTTTGAGATTCTTTATGAACAGATGAGACATGGGTTGACTTCATCCTTTTTGAACCATTTGTCTGAAAATAACAACATAATAAGTTTTAAACAAATTTGTTTGTACGTACAAAGTTAGTGTAACAATGTAATACTTACTTGTTTTTTAGGCAATGGTACATTACAACCCGTTCGATTGTGTCCCTGTGCACCACATCTTCCACACTTATTATTTATCCATCCCTCACCCCGTGATGGGATTTGGTCTTTCTTTTTTGGTCTACCAGGGAGGTTCTTAACAAGTATCGGTGGCAAAACAAGTGGTAAATCATGCGGAGTATGTCAACTCGATACATCTTGTAAAGGATAAATTATCCCTGCGTATGTACCTTTAAGGCTTCTATTTAAAAACCAAGGTTTTGCCAACTGATCAACACTACACAAACCTGCAAATCTGGCCATTGCACAAACGTGCCCACATGGTAAACCCGATAGTTGCCATTTTCGACAAGTACACTCACCTTTCTCCAAATAAACAACATGTATTTTTTTGCTCTCGAATCTCATAAACTCTTTTTTCATCAACCCCTTAACCGTCCAATTAACGCTCTTTAACATTCTACGCTTTACCTTTGATGATGCCCATTATGTAAGTTCATCATCCGGTTCATCTAACAAAAAAATATATGAAAGATTCATATTATGTATGAGACAAAAAAAGGTAAATTTAAAACAAAACCTTAAATAATACTAATTCATACCTTGATGTTTAGCTCGATGTTCATAATACCATTTTTGTAGAAGATCTCTAAACCAATCCATTAGCTGAGTGATTAGTAATTTTCGCACGTCCTTTGTTAACGCATTTATTGATTTGACATTGTTTGATGTCATGTAGTTGTATCTTGTTATAGGGCACAGTGCCCTAGTCCATTTGCTAAACCCTGCTTGGACTAGTTTTCTGTGAGAATCAGGTCTTACAGTCTGAATTAAAAAAAATAATTTCTCAAATTCTGGAATTGTATAGGCTTTGCATGTCTTCTAGTATAAACCATTTAGCTTATCGCTTTGCATATTGCAAGTTCTCATCAAATGACGACAAAAAAATTTCCATGATAAGAGTTTGGAAAACATATCTTGCTTTGCATGTGTAATCGCTTAATGGCTTATCAGATATATATTGTCAAATTTGGAACTTCCCCGATGCATTTCTTTTCAAATTTCTTCAAGAACCAAGTCCACGATCTCATTAGTCTCACTTTGGGCTACTACCAGTGGAAATAAGTATGATTTGTTATTTAACATCCATTCCAACAACTACAATGTTTGTTGCCGTGGTTAAGTCCCTTTCTGATGTGCAGATTCTATAGTGTATCAACGGCCGCATATGATAAGAAACTCTTTATCTAGTAACAAAAAAATTAATAAATTTAGTATATATTATGTTTCATTTTGTTAAGTGTATATGCAATTATATTTTGCTATATCAATATTTAGTTTAGTATATATTATGTTTCATTTTGTTTCCAATCATTGTAGATACAACGAAAAAGGTTACGGGTATTAAGGATGTGGAAAACCTTCAAGTGAGAATAGAAAAGGTCTTGAAGAAAATATTTTTCATTATTTAAGAAATTGGAAACGCTGAATCAAAAAAGGTGACTAAATATAGTTATTATACCAATCTCCATAGCGACTAGATATGCTCTTAGCATTGTGTATGTATTTTTTTCGTTTTTAGTTAGTAATAACAATTTTGCGGAATACGAACCTTTTAATCTTATGTATGCAGAAAGTGATACTTCGAATGATGTGATAACATATTCAAAGAAAAGGATGAAAACATCCTCAAAATGATGAAAATTTCTATCAAGTGATGGTTGGAAATCGGCCAGAGCAGTTACCTAAAAATACTCAGGAACAACCACCAAAACCACATTATGGGCTTAGATCATTAGGACCCCTAAAGGAAGAGATGGTTCATGTCAAGAAATCCGTTTTTATAACATGGTGAAAGTGACCAATGTTGTTCTTGGCTTAAAAGCATCCAACTCATGATTTGTCATGTTTGGTTCTGTGCATACAGATATATTTATTTATCATTTTAAAATTTTCTGAGTTGTTTTGACTGTAATAACTATTTTTAGTTATTTGTGCTGTTGATTAATGTATTATGTCGAATGTCTTTGAATTTATTTACATGCATTTCGTGGCACCTGTGGAAAGGTTTTGACTTTTGTAAGTTTAGGGATATCCTTTAGTTAGTAATTTGTTTGAAATGTATGAACTGTGATTGATAGATACATTTATAGATACATGTAGGTTGAAATGTATGAACTGTAATTGATATATACATTTGTTTGAAACTGCACCATTTGTTAGTATAAGTGTGTAATTGCACCATATGTGTTTTGTATTCTTAGGAACTGCAAATTGAATGAGGACTAATGAATGAAGCATCATTTGTTAGTATAAATGTGTTGTATGAAAAAATGTTTTTAATGGGTTATGAGGGAAAATTTAGTGTAATAGTTTAACCACAGGGACCAATTTTGTACTTCATTTTAAAAACATCCTTTTCTTTGTGGAGGATCCACAGAACAGGAAAACACACTTTCTGTCCCTATTACTAAAGAACAAGAGATTCCAACTTACAACTATCACTTACTGATGAAACAGAGAATAATGAATGTCGTTTATTAGGTGTAGTGCGATCGTTGTCTAGGGTATGTGCGGTTTGAGCCCCTAAATTTAAATTGACTTAACACGAAAAACAACTACTTATATATTTTTTTAATTGTATTATATATTAAATTTTAATAATTTAATTATAAAATATTGAATATTAAATGATTATAAATTAGGGCTTTGTTGTTATTATGAATTTTGTATCATGGTTTGATCTGATTATATATATTATATTTTTACTTTTAATTCAGACGAGTTCTCTGCTGGTGATGAGATGTTTCTGGAATTAGATGAAGTTGTCTTTAAAATTCATACCAAAGGATATTTTGAATATGATCCTCTTAGGTATGTAACTGATCTGTTCATTTGTGTTTCTTCTTCACCCATGATAAAGATGTATTTCCTCAATGCCTTAATTCATTTTATATTGAGATAGTTGAAACTAAATGGGCTTTATTCTTCTGTAATCTAAATAATTCTTCTTAGAAAGGGTTTGAAGTTATTGCATACTGATAATGATGTTTATTCATTCATTGAGGTTGCTGTAAAGAATGGTTCCATAAACTTGTATGTTGCTCATAAGAAACAAAACTTAGGGAAATATTATTATAAAAAAAATGGAAACATGGGTTGAGACGACGATGGTTTAGATTCCCCCCCCCCCTCCCCCCCCCCCCCCCCCCCCCCCACACATCACCTAATGATTTCATCCATTCTTTATACTAAAACACACTACCATCCCTATCCTCCTTATAAATTTAATATTTTTTATATTTTTATATTCCAGTTATAATACCTTTATATATATAAATAATCTAAATACAACTAATTAAATACTCCATAGTACATAACTTAAAATACCCATAACACACTGTATATATAAACTTCATATCCCCCACCCCCAGAAAAATTTACGCAAAGAATTTTCCACCCAACTTGTACTCTCATTACATTGTATTTTTTGCATATCGGGTCCTTTATATTATGTTTGAGCTTTTTTGTTTTGTTGCTTTATTAGTTCTTATTATAGGCCTAGAACTATTGCTGTAATTTATCAACTCTCCCCCCCCCCCCCCCCCCCCCCCCCCCCCCCCCCCCCCCCCCACCCCCCACACAATTGTATCATCGTGTATCTCCGCTGTGCGGTACCATAGTAGATGGTGTTGGGGGAAAGGAGGAAAAGAGGGGTGGGTAGTCATTGTAGACGGTGATTTTAGGATGATGGAGGGAAGGAGACAGTGGTATAAAAGGGACATTGGACAGCAGAAAAATGGAATAGGAAAAAGTGTGAAGGTGTGTGGCCTAACTTGGTTAATTTATTTTAATAAAACATAACATACATTCGTAGGTATTATGGTTATTGTATCTTCAATTAAATTGCAGGTGGAGTCTGAATGATGGAGTTGCTTGTTTATCCGCTTCAATTATTTGGTTGATCAACAAAAAATTTTGGTAATATCTATGTCAGTGTTTATGGTATGAAATTAAGTACTTTTATTAGAATGTCAGTTTATGTGCATCTAAAGACTAGTATGATGCAAAATGTATGTGCACCTGGATGCTTTATGGTTTCTTGTTGTATGTTTTGCTTGTGTTAAGGTAGGAAGCTTAAAATTTTATATTGTATACATATTATTATTAGGACAGTATGCATGGCATTTTGTGTTGCTGTAGTTTATGTTATATGGGTCAGATTACAGACATACATAACATATGCTATATTAGATAAAGAGAAATTTAATAAAAAATTGTATTATATTCTTACCGCAGCACCAAATGCGATTAATAACATCTTGAAACGTCCTTCATGGTCTGTGTCGATGTGTGTAATAGTATTCTCATTAGCCAACTTTAAGTTATAGCATTATTATGGTAGATGATGAAAATAAGGAGATAAGGTCATCCTGGATTTGACTTCAATGCTAATTGTTTCCCCTTCCAAGCTCTTCTTGTATGAAACGTAATATTAAACTTAATATTCAAAATCTATTTGATTATATCCTTTGGTCTATATACTTGTAACATCCCTGAAATTTCGAAAACTATTTTTTTTTTTTTCCCCAAAAAAAATTGAACACAACATTTTTTGCTGGTGCGATACGATGTTGTGTATAGAATTTGTGCTTTAGGACCAGTTGGATTGTCGTTAATATAAGTACTTTAAATCCATTCTCCTTCTAATCATACGATGTGTATTATGTTCCATTAAACATTCTAGGTGGACACATTCTACCGCGTACCTTTGTGGACAAGATCTAACAACCTTATATTCATAGTCTTCGGTTATACATTTTACTCCTATCTCATTCATACAGGCTTCCTTATCAGCAAATTTAGTTTTTGTAGAAAACTTAACACCATGAGGGTCTGGTAGGTAGATTTTAAGATCAGGTTTAGGTGCGATGAGGGGGGAGTGTGGTGGGCAAAAATTAGTTTAGTAAGTTTTTCATTCATTCATGACTAAACTGGTTCATGAAACAATAAGGGTTATTTAGATCAATATTAAGGTTTAGAAGGACGTACCTCAAGTGTTTTTACAGTGGATTTTATGAAAAAACTCATTAAATACCTACATGATTCTAAACTGCCTTTTAAGTAAATATCTACCATCTTCTTCGTCGATTATGTTGAATGAGTTTGAACCAACGTTGTAAGTTAAAAAAAGTTCTTTGTTATCCTTAACTTTGAACTTTTTGCGTACATAACCCACCAAATTTTTCTGACTTGTATTCTTTGGGAGTAATACACCACATTTGATTTATTCATAAACCAAAATAACCTTGAATTTTAGGGAAGAAGGGGAGCTCATTGAGTTGAGTTTGACATGTAATGACTATACCCATACTTTAGCCATTTTATAACCTTACCTTATAGATACGCCCTATAACTTAAATTTACAAGTGCTCTATTACATAAAGTACAAATAGTCTTTGAGAATTTTATTTTTAATATACACACTTACAGGGTACTAAGCAACCAAATCTGTTTTTTATAAGTACAAAAATTTAATTGTAATATTAATACACTAATGTTATATTGTAATATTAATTGTATGAAGGGTTTAAGAAGCAAATCAATCTCCTCAAAAAATCTTGATGTTTTTTGCCAAATAACAAAATGTCAAAAATAAACCTTGAACGTTTTTGCTAACAATTTATGTTGTTAGATTGGTAAATTGTGAATTTATCAACATTGTACAGATATACATGTTTGTGTGATATCATATTAATACCTTCAACATTTTGCAAGTAGTTACTAAATGTGATCTATGATATTAGATAGTACATTGTGTATCTTCCAAACAGTCGAACATTTATGCTAGGGGAGTGATTGGTTCCTTAATCACTAAATTAAATAATAGTTTTAAAACATAAATCCAAATACTTATCAATCTGTAGTTCAAAGTTTTATATATTAAACTACCATGAAATTATACAAGTTTGAAACAAGGAAAACAGATATATTGATAGCATCCACCACATTCATAAGACACTTGACGAACCAGAGTTCCAGCAACCTTGTACTGTCAGTACTAATTACAATTAGCGGTACTAACTAATATAACTAACGGTACTAAGTCAGGAATGCATAATTCCCAACAATCCTCCCCTAAACATGATTGTTCAACTTGTTAACCTTCATGTTTCTTCAGTTTATTCTTCTTAAGCTCTTGGAGGATGTATCCAAACACTCTGTCAAATCTTTGATCCAATCTTTGATTTCAGCTATCCCTCTTTATCAGCAACATGTCTTTTCAGCAACACAGCAACATCCAACTAAGTTGGCTTTGTAGTTTTTGGCAAACTACCAGCCAATAACGGATTTGATGTTCCTTTACCAGTAGCCGTTTGCTCTGGGATAGCCAACTCTTTGTTTCAAAACATGGTGAGTTGATTACCATACAGTTTTTGGTAAACTGTCAACCATCAACGGATTTGATTTGTCTTTACCAAAAGCCGTTTGCTTTTGGACTAGTCAATGCTTCATTGCCATAACATGGTGCATTGATAACCATATAGTTTTTAGCAAACTATCAGCTATCAACAGATTTGATTAGTCTTTACCAGGAACTGTTTGATCCTGGACTAGCCAACTCTTTACTGTGAAGCAAGGTGAGTTGAGAACCATACAATTTTTGGTAAATTGTCAACCATAAACGGATTTGAGAAGTCTTTACCATAAGCCGTTTGCTTATGGACTAGCCAGTTCTTATGTCTGTTAAACATGGTGAACTGATGACCATTTGTTGTGTGGTTTTGAAACCAACACTTAAAGATCCTTCTCATCTCCATCAGGTTCCAACTCTACAATCAGCTTTTTGACAAATCTAATTAATTCCAATGCCATAGTGCTGTCTTCTTCAGATTCCAACTTCAATTCTAGCATCTGTAACAGCACATTCCTTTTCAAAGGATACTTTTTGTCCACAAGCATATGAATGACTATTCCCTCCTCAGTCATTAATGTATGTACTCTTGAAGAACTATGTAGCTTCCAACTCACTATCTTCCAATCCTGCTATGAATTCCAAAATTAATCTTCATCACTTGGATTGAACATTATCATCAAATCTCCCCAAAGTACTCTGTTAAAGCCTTCAGGTATCTCAACTTTGTATTTGTCCATCACAAGTTGATATACAACATTTAAATCCTCTCTATCAAATATGGAAAGCTCTTTCATCAAAGTGCTAAAGAATCTCTTTTGTCCATTGCTTGTAACCACCTTATTCAAATTAAGTTTTTCTAAGACTTTGGTTTCATCATATTGTGGTTTAGTTCCAAGACATTTAGAATTCCATTCAATGATAGGATACTTCTTATCAACATAATCTTAGCTCATCAACATTATCACCCTCAAAAGTGTCTTTTCTGAATTTTCTTTTCTTTGACTTCATCTTCTTTCTTGTGCCAAGTTTTATGTTTCTTGTACTTTATTCTTCTTTAATTTCCTCCTTGACACTGTCATCCTTCTTTACACTTTTCCTTGAAGAAGCAACTACTTTTTCATTTATCTCCTTGACCAATCTTTCATCTTCAGCAGAGCCAATGGTAACAAAGTTTTCATTTGCCCTTTTTGCCTTTTCATACATCATTTAAATTTCTTCAAAGTTCTTTTTGTTCAGCTGAGCATGTTTGTATACACTTACATGCTTCAAATATGTCATCATTTGGTTTCTCAGCTAATTTCTTGCAGTAATGGTATCATGAAGAAACTTGGCTCTTTCTTCAATGGTGAACTTTTCTCTCTCTTCCTTTTGAATCTCCAAAGCAAGAATATTGTCTACATTGATTCTTGCTTAAATACAATCATACTCATTGGTGACTGCGGTCATAGTAGCTTCTTCCTTAGCCAACCTTTTCTTCTCCTCTTCAGCTTCCCATTCCTTTTGAACTTTTCTGGCTATCTCTTCATCATTAGCCAGTTGTTTAAACTTTTTCTCAACTTCAGTGATATACTCTGATTCAGTTTTAGATTCATCTTCCTCCTTAATCCTCCCTTTGCCTTTAGCTTTTGGATCAATCTTAGGAAGAGGTCTCAAACTTAACACTGATCTTGTAGAAGTAGGCCCTGGTCTCTCAATATCCAGAAGCTCTACTCTTTTTTCTTTTTCCTTCTGTTTAACCTTGTTCTGACTCATTGTAATAAGAACTTGTGCAATAGTCTCATCATCACCAATAACTGTTGGAGTAGGTGTTGAAGTTGTTGTTGGAGCTGTTGGAGTAGTTGTTGGAGTAACACATTCACTTGGATCTTGCTCTTTATCCTCACCAGTACCTTCAACCTGCCTATCAGTACTAACTTTTACTTTGTCGGTACCTACATTTGGCTTGCTGGTACCTTCATCTGGCTTGTCGGTACTTTGTTGCTTAGCAGCACTTTCTGAGCTTCCTCCCTTTTTAGTACTTCCTTTGTCTTGAACAAGAGTGTAGTCCATGGTTTCATCAATATCCATGTCCAAATCATACCAGTCAGTGTTTGTTGGAGCTGTTAGAGTAACACTTTCACTTGGATCTTGCTCTTTATCCTCACCAGTACCTTCAACCTGCCTATTGGTACTAACTTTAACTTTGTAGGTACCTACATTTGGCTTGCTGGTACCTTCATTTGGCTTGTCGGTACTCTGTTGCTTAGCAGCACTTTCTGAGCTTCCTCCCTTTTCAGTACTTCCCTTATCTTAAGCAAGAGTGCAGTCCATGGTTTCATCAATATCCATGTCCAAATCATAACAGTCAGTGTTTGTTGGTACTGATGGTGCACCTTTGGAAGATTTGAGAGTTTTCCTCCCCTGTTTGGATACACTCCTTTTCTTGGATTTTGCCATACCCTTCTCCTTTTGCTGTTTTTGCAACCTTGAAGCCCTAAACCAAGCTTTGTGGTGGTTGATAACAGGTCTGGATTTCTTCTTAAGCTGCTTAATATATGCCTTCAAATTCTTAATTTCTGTAGCTTGAGCTGTTACTTGTGTACACAAAGAAAGATAGAGATCATAGACACTTTGGAGTGTCAGGCCACCCTCATTCCCCGATAGGGAGTTATCACTGGATGACTGACCTCCATGATTCGCACCAGAACTCTCTGGGTTAGAATCAGGAATAAATGTAGAAGGAGAAGGTCTGGGAGAAGGGTCAGGAATAGGGTCAGGCTATTGCTCAAGTTGGTCTTCACTTGGGTGAGTAGGAGAGGGTATTGGTAGGGAGTTAGATGGTCTTTCTGAAGCTTCACCCTCATCCTCTGTTGGTTGGACCAACATAGAGTCAAACAAAGGTGTGACCTTCCCTGAAAAGTTCTTACCCTTTTTAATCATAAATGTCAAAACCTTTTTAGTTAAGGTTGGGACTGGAAAGTGATCCATAGGAACAGGTACATCCTTTAACTGGTTTTTCAAAAAGATTTGCAAAAATCGTGGATACATGACAAACTTCTTAGTTGCATCCAAGTGTCTCATCATACCACCAAAAATTAATTTTGAAAAATTGTATTTTTTATTAGTGGCTAAACAAATCACTGTTGTGGCAATATTAGTGGGAATTTGATCCCAAGAAGTGCTTTTAGAACTGATGCAGTGATTCATGGTGTGAAAAAGAAATTTCCATTGAGGTGAGAATAGGGCTTTATTAAAAGTTAAAGTATTTAGGTCCCCTTCATACCCCATTAACTGAATATCGTCAAATATAGCCTGATTGTTCAAACTATATATTCCATCAGCATCATCAAAAAGAAGATCACTTCTTATTGATGCCTCTGAGATAGTCACAGGCTTGCCAGCAACAGTGGCATCTATATAACTAATGTTGTTGACTGTTCTGGACTTAGCAGTTGTCCAGAACTGTTCAACAAACGAAGTTGAGACTATGGGACTTACAGTGAGCGCATAGTGAATTGAACTGCGTATGAGGAAGTCCATTATCTGATGAAACTCAGTGTTCCCATCCGTCTTTTCCAAGTAGGCAACCATATTGTGCTTAGAGCAGAAATCCAAACCAGCCATCGTATAATTGATTTTGTTGATTGACGGTGATGAAAAATTAGGGTTTGTTAATTGAAATCGATTAAGGGAGCTTAGGTGAATAAATTGTGTAATTGAGATGGGTATTTATAGTAGTAGCAATCCCAATGAAGAAGAAACCGCAAAAAGTATACTTTAGACCCTTACCGGTATTTTCTCTAACTGCTCAATAATGGTACAAACTTTGTCTGTCGGTACTAACTATAAGCTTGTCGGTATTAACTTTTGTCAACCAAAAATTAAACAAGTCTGGCAACAAGAGCTCTTTAGTACCATCTATAGCTCTCTCCAAGGAGAGCTCATTTACTTGAGCTTTACATGTAATGACTATACCCATACCTTAGCCATTAATACCCACACCTACTAGTCACCATATTTACTAAAATACAAGTCGCCGTATCTACTAAAATACAAGTCGCCCGGGTACAAGTACTAAGCGGCCAAAATGTACTTTTATAGGTACAAATAATAATTGTAATATTAATTGTTACAAGGGTTAAATAAGCCAATCAAACCAAAATAACATTGAATGTTTTGCAAGTAACAAAATGTCAAAATAAACCTTGAACGTTTTGCAACACTTATGCTGTTATATTAGACATTGTGAATCTTCCAACATTGAACAGATATGCTAGGGGATTGATTGGTTCAAAAATGCTAACATAACATAATAGTTTAAACATACATCCAAATACATACATGTTGTTCAAAGTTAAACTACCATCAAATTCAACAAGGTTGAAATAAGGAAAACATATTTAAGAGAACTTTTAACAAAGATATATTGATAGCATCCACCATAGTCATAAGACACTTGACGAACCAGAGTTCCAGCAATCTTAGCCTGCAGAAAACAACATCATTCAAATATTAGGGTTCTTGAAAAAAATACATTGCAGAATGAAAAACAAATTCTACATAAACTTACCAGCTTACAAAAACTATGCTAAGAACATATGATACAGTTCACGATCAGGTTAAGGTAGAAGAATTAGAGATTCTTTGTACTGTCCAATGAAGAAAGAACCAGCAACTCCTTGGATACCGAGGTTCTGAAGTGTTTATGTAGATATATTGAAAACTTGTACAGAATTAGCAAGTTGGTAGGGGCCTGGTCATTCAACTATTGGTAACGATATTTCATCCATAGTAAAACCAAGTAACTTAACATAATTAGGGGTGGGAATAGCGACAGGTAAGGTAAAAGATGTTAAAGATGTAACATCAACCAATACAGACCAACCACAAAAAAGATAGCAATCAGTTTCATCCGTGCTTCCAGATAATATTAGAGAGTTTCCAAGACTTGAAAGACACATTAGGACTGTTAAGCCGTCTCTGAAAACAACATTTATGTCGTGTACTTGGAACGATTGGCTAATCAAATCAAATGAAACAAGTAAGTGTTTTTTGAACACAACGTGACCATCATCACTAACAAACCTTTCATGACCAGCCTAAAAGATTAACCGACCTATAACCACCTACGATGAGCGTTTGAAGGCAAACTGTCATTATCAAGTTTCTTCCAGTCCATACTGCTCAAAGTAAAGACGGACACATACCAACTTCTATGTCCGTCGCGAGGGTATGAAAC
>BQNB010034003.1:0-51912 GCA_026074375.1 Tanacetum coccineum
TTAACTCGATTAACTTATCTTTGTTATTAAGCATCTTTTTGAACATCGAAGCAAACTTAGGCATATGAATGAGAGCGTCTATGAAACTTAGCTCAAAGTGAAGATTATGGAAAAATTCCATAAACTTGGAAGCTAGGATATCATCCTTTTCATGGAGTTTCTCTTTTGCAAGTCTTGAAGGGTAAGGCAAACTAGTCTTGGTCTTTTGAGCAAAAGAAGGCTCTTTGATTGGTTCTTTGTCTTTGTTTTGATCTTGGACCAAAGGAGGTTGGATGTCTTCGGTGCTAGGTAGCTTCGTATCCTTTGTCACCTCGGGTTCCTTTTCCACCACTGGCGGTGGAATTGGAGGTCCGTCATATGAGACACCACTTCGTGTGGTAATTGTCTTGGCTTCGTTCCTAGGGTTCGGAATGGTATTGCTTAGTAATGAACTTGAACTTGAAGCTTGGTTGATGTGATAGTTTTGCATAAAACTTAGCATCATCTTTTGAAAACCATCTTGCTTCTTTTGAGAATCATTGTAAACTCTTTGAAAATCATTTTGGTTACTTTGAAAATTATCCAACTTCATTTGCAAGTTATTCATGTTCGCATCATTAGCCTTAGCATAACTTTCAAAATCCGTTTTAGAAACACCTTGAATTTGTGAAACGGGAGATAAAGCTTGATTAACCAAAGGTTGATTTGTTGGTTGTTGGTATGGTGGGGTTTGATAAACGGTTCCTTGATTGTTTTGACAGTTTTGGTTAAAATTGCCTCCACGGTTTTGATTCGTATTGAAATTGTTTCCTTGATATTGGCTTTGGTTTCCTTGGTTGTTTTGAACATTTGGTTGATTGAAACCCGTTGGTCTCATTTGGTTTGCCAAATTAGGAGGATTCCTTTGAACAAAATTGCCAACGGCGGCGGTTTGTTGGAATTGATAAATGTTATCATGAAAAACGGGAAAATTGTTCCTTGTTAACGGACAATTGTTGAAATTATGGTTTGAACCACATGTGACACAAACTTCCTCGACTGCTTTGACGGTAGCAGGAGTCGTAGCATTCTTTTCACTAATCGCTTTCTCTAAACGGCTCATTCGAATATTCTTCAAGTAAGGCGGCCATTTGTTGAATCTCGAAAGAATTATTAGAAGGTGAAGAAGTAGAAGAAGGAGCATTCGTACTCGCTCTTGAATCATTTGGACGACTTCTTGAGTAACGCACTTTGGATTTACTTTCGATTATGGCTAAACCTTCTCGAGGCATCTTATCTAGAAAATTGCCACCCGCGGCGGAATCTAAGGCATCTTGATCATTGGTATTCAAGGAATTGTAAAACGTATCAAGTTGATGTAATTCCGAGAAACCATGATGAGGACATTGACGAAGAAGTCCTTTAAAACGTTCCCATGCTTCGTTGAAGGTTTCGTTTGGTTTTTGGTAAAAAGTAGTGATTTCATTCCGAAGGTAAGTTGTTTTCGAAGGTGGGAAGAATTGATTTATGAACTTTGAAACAAGGTCATCCCATGTGAGAATTGATCTAGGAGGTTCCTTATCTAGCCAATCTCGGGCTTCACCGTCTAGAGAGAAAGGAAAAAGCAAAAGCTTAATCGAAGTGTTCGGAACTTCGGGATGTCTAAACGTTGAAGTGACTTTGTTGAAAAATCGAAGGTGATTATGAGGGTCTTGTCTACCCGTGAACTTATTACTTTGCACAAGATTGATCAAAGGTTGTTTAAGCTCAAAATTGTTTGCATTTATCGGTGGAACAACTATTGCATCTTCATACCCCTCGATGGGTGCTTGTAACATTTGGGCCATCGTTCGATTATCGGCCATTGCAACAATGTTTTGATCGACAATTGGTTCTTCTAAATCAAAATTTTCAACAACAAACGGAGGAGTTTGTTGTTGACGACGTCTTCGAGATTGCGAACGAGTGCGCATAAAAAGAAAAAAAAAACTAAAAATCAAAAAGCAAAACTTTACACTAATTTTTTTTTAATTAACAATGAATTTAAACGGTTACACAGAAGAGACTTAAACCAAATAATCAACTACTTCACGGTAGCTCTCAAAAATTGCTTTTCAAGGTGAGCCGTACTTCGTAGAGACACAAATGGCAAGTGTTAAATCTTTAGTTTGATTTGGGAACCAACAAGTTCACCGGAATTGATTATGATAATACCTCCGTTGAGAGTATTATATTTTGGTAATTTACCAATTGGTAACTTTTATTTCTTTATTAAAAAGGAAGATTTTTTTTATATTTTTGATTTTTCTATTTTTTTTTCTTTTACTTATACTAAAAAGAAAAGGAAAATATTTTTACTTTTTT
The DNA here is from genome assembly GCA_026074375.1 of Tanacetum coccineum. Taxonomy (NCBI): domain Eukaryota; kingdom Viridiplantae; phylum Streptophyta; class Magnoliopsida; order Asterales; family Asteraceae; genus Tanacetum; species Tanacetum coccineum. Next base: position 2,323 of record BQNB010034003.1, read on the forward strand.
ATATTTTATGATTTTTTTGGATTATAAAACAAGAATGAAACTTTCGAGGGCGAAAGGATCTTCAAACCAAATAACTAAAAACGAAGGAATCTTAAACACTAGCATCCCCGGCAGCGGCGCCAAAAACTGATTGTTGAATTTTAATACACTATAAAATATATATATACTAATATAACCTTAAGAGCAATTATGAAAATTCCCTAAGGAAAATTCACTCTTAAAAATATATATAATATAATATATAATATGTATATTTAACCGGGTAAATATGAACACCTAGGTCGTTTCCCCAACTACTAGTGAAATTGAAACCTCGTTTAAGCTTAGATTATGATTTAAATAATAAAATAGATGATTTGATGATCTATGACTACTAAATAAAAAGCAACAATTAAAATTGAAAATTAAAGGCAATTTAAACAATTAAACAAATACGGAAAACAAATAAAACGCGACAAATAAGCAAGTAAACTAAATTTAGCTCCTAAAAATGTAAACTAAATTTCTAAACCTAAATTAGGATAAAAGAAAATTTTAAGAAAAAGAAAAATATTTTTTTTGATTATTTTTGAATTTTTTTTTATTAATTAAAAACTATTTAATTCGAATTAAATCCTAAAAATAAAAAATAGAAAATAATTGAAATTATATTTTTCCTAGGTAAAACAAATAAAAAGAAAATTTTAGAAAAAAGAATCACTATTTTTGGCTTTTTTAGATTTTAAGATATGAATTTTATAAGATTTAATACTAATTAAAAGCTTAAAAATAATAAAAATAATAAAAATATAAGCCTAAAAAAAATTTATAAAAATTATACTAGAAAAAGAAAATATGCAGAAAATTTATAAAAATAAAAGCCCTAATTTTTATTTTTTTATTAAACTTTAATTAAACTAATTAAAAATTTAACCTAATTATTAATTAAAATAGAAATTTTAACTAACTATACTAATAAAGGACTAACTATGCAAAACAAAGGACTAACGAAGAAAACAATTAAAACTTAAAAGTTACAAAAACTACCCTGAGGCCCAACCCGATTACACCCTAAGTCCATTAAGCATTTGAATTTTAAAAAGCTTAAAATGAAAAACTTAAAGAAGCAAAGTTGTAGAAAAAGCTGGAGAGAACAACTTTAACAAAAGCACTATGGTCTGAAACCCACTAATAAGCTCTTAAACAGCTTATTATTAAGCTGTTTACAGAAACTAAGGGTTTTCTCAAGGTTTTACTAAATAAGCTATAAAAAGCTCAAAATAAGCTCAAAATGAAAAAGGAAAAATGTTCTAGACAGCTTATGAGTTGCTTAAACTAGATGAGAAAAGAAAATAGAGATTGGAGTACTAGATTATAGCTTAAAATGAAGGGCAAGGTAGCAAACTCAGAAAACAAAGAAATAAGCACAAAAACCAATTAAGCTCAAAAGCTCAATAAGCAATACTGGACTAAGAGCTTCTGAGGACTTATGCAACTACTATTAAACTATCTATTTAAGCTATAAAAACAATCCCCTTAAGCTAAAATTAACAATTTAAGAAACTACTTAACCCACTGTTTTTGGTATTTTAGATTTTCTTAGTTGAATTTTGACAGCAAAAATAAGCTAGGAAAATAAGCTATAAAATAAAATTTAAGTCTTAATCTATATTAAGCTATAACTAATCTAGATCCTACTTTAATCTTAGAAGCTAAAACCTATGATTACCTAGCTTGAGCTTAAGCCAAAAGTGACAGTAGGAACACCTTAGTTCCTACTGGTGCACTTTGCACAAGTGCAAAGTTATAGTGCAGGTTACCTAAAGGGTCTCTACTGCACTAAACACACTCTCTTAGAGTGTTTAAAACAAGAACAAGCAAGATCTAAACCTTTTAGAACTTAGATCAAATTTTGCACAAGTGAAAAACAAAGAGAAATTCCCCTGGTGCAAGAATTCTTCAAATAAGCCATAACTTTTTATATTTTCAAAACTTAACTTATGAAAACTTATTTCCTATTGTTTTTAACTGAAATCAAAGCTGTCTCAAAAGGTATGAACAAAAACTTTTGACTTTTGATAGTCAAATTAGCTTAAACCAAACACCCCTTTAACTCATTGACAGTTTTTTTTAAAAAGCTTTTAAAACTAAGTTTTACTTATCAAAACTTAATTACCAGATGAAAAACAACTTTTAACTAACTTATTAATCATAAACTAACAAGTGAATAAGCAAGCAATCTAAGATTTACACTACTTTCTACTATTTTTGGTTTTTTTATAGCTTTTATGACAGATTATATAAAACTATGATCTAGACTAAGAGAAGCAAAAACAGATTAACTATATTAACTAATAAGCACATAAAAGAGATAAGCAGCACAAATAAGCAACTAATAAGCAATTGAATAAGCAAATAAGCATAGAAAGTAAATGGACAATTATTGAAAGGAAAAACTTAAAGAAATTAAAGAGAAACTTACAAAGCCTCTAGCTAAACAAGAGGAACCAAATATGGCAGCTACAAGCTCCCTAGCTTATTAATAAGCTAGGGTATAAGTCCTTGGGGATCCTTCCCTTTTAGATCCCCCTTCCATTAGCTTAAATCCAATAAAGTCCAAGGTAAATGTAAGTTAAACTGTTTTAGGGTTTAGATAGGATTATTTCTGAATTGATTAAGCTCTATTTCAGCTTATAGACTGAAAGAGCTTATTATGAGCTTATTGAGAAAATTTGGCTATTTAAGAGATCTTATGAATAAAGAGAAAAGAGAGCTTATAACTAAATTAAACTAAATTTCATTAATTAAAACTGAATTACATTCCTTAAAGAGAAATTACAACTGAATTTAAAAATTACATTAAGCTTAAGAAAAAACTATATTAGGCTAAAAACTAGAAAAGGAAAAAGATCATGAACCCTATGTCATGCAAGTCGGGGTTAGTTCGGGAAGAGAGAGATTTTTCCATACGGAATATGGCATAAGATTAATGCTCGCGCCGAGATCGGCCAAGGCGTTGCATGTATTAATCCCGGAGAATTCACATGGAATAAGAAATCGGCCAGGGTCTCTAAGTTTTTTCGGTAACTTGTTGAGGATGACCGCTGAGCAATTCTCGTTCAATGGAGTTCTAGCCATTTCACTCAACTTTTCTTTGTTTCCGATTAAGGTTTTTAGAGTCGAGGCGAATTTTGGCATAAGCATCAAGGCATCCGTAAAGCTAATTTCGAAACTCAAATCTCTAAAGATTTCGTAGAATTTCTCAATTTGGTCGTTAGCTTTTTCACGACGTCTTTCATCATTTCTTCTTGAAGGAAATGGAATTGATGCTTTTTGGTTAGGCATCGAAGCACTAACTGGAGCATTTACGGGCTCAGAGATTGATTCATGATGGACAACAGGGACAACCGGAGGTTGGACGTCTTCGGTGCTTCCGTTATTAGTAGGAGGCATCGTGTCCTTTGTGACCTCGGTCTCACGTTCCATTACTTTAGGAGAAGAAGTAATAGGAATCGTGGGTCCTTTGTAAGCAACACCACTTCGAGTGGTAATACCTTTCAAGTCCTCCTTCGGGTTAGTAACCGTGTTACTTGGGAGAGTTCCCGTACCCGAAGATGAAGCGGTATTGGCATTCACGAATTTAGAGAGCATGTCTGTTAAATTGGCTATTTGATTTTGTAAACCTTGGCCCTGATTTTGCATATTTCTCAATACAGCATCATTAGCCTTGACATAATTCTCAAAATCGGTCTTTGAAACACCTTGCACTTGAGGAGCAGGAGCTTGATAAGGTTGAGCTTGGTAAACTGGTGGTTGACTGGTCGGAGGTTGATACACTTGTCCTTGGTAGAAGTTATTTCCACGGTTTTGATTGGAATTGGTTCCTCGATTTTGGTTGAAATTATTTCCTTGATTCTGATTAAAACGGTTTTGATTGTTTTGAATCGGAGGAAAACCAGGAGGTCGGATTTGGTTTGCAACCATCGGAGGTCTAGAATTTGTATTGCCTTGATTAAAATTGGTTGCAGCAGCTTGTGAAACGTACTCTTGAATGTTGTCCTGATAAATGTTACCATTTGTGGCTGGACAATTTCTATACGAATGAGCACCTCCACAAGTTACACAACTCTGCTCAACCGCTTTTACGGGTGCGGGAGCTTGGGCTTTTTGCTTTTCGACAAGCATAGTCTTCATCATGTTCTTAAGTTCAGAAACTTCGGTTGTAAGAGCAGCAACATCTGGTGAAATTCCGGGAGTAGATGAATTCGAACTCACTTTGGCAACGACTGCCTTGTTTCGTGAATTACGAACCTTGGATTTACTCTCGATAATTCTCAAGCATTCACGAGGCATCTTATCCAGAAAGTTTCCACCCGCAGCAGAATTCAATGAATCTTGATCATTAGCATTCAACGCATTGTAAAACGTATCTAGCTGATGTAATTCAGAAAATCCGTGATGTGGGCATGCTCGAAGAAGGTCATTAAATCGATCCCAAGCCTCGTAAAACGATTCGTCAAATCTTTGTTGAAATCTCGTGATTTCATTTCGAAGATTTGTCGTTTTTGAAGGAGGAAAGAATTGATTAATGAATTTTGAAACTAGATCATCCCACGTCAATATTGAACGAGGAGGTTCTTTTTCTAGCCAAATCCGGGCTGAACCTTCAAGAGAAAACGGAAAAAGCATAAGCTTAATTGACGTGCTCGGGACATCCGGGAATCTCATCGTTGAGGTAATCTTATTGAAATAACGGATGTGAGCATGTGGATCCTCTTTATCATGTCCGAAAAACTGTTTGTTTTGAACAAGATTGATCAAACCATGCTTCAACTCAAAATTAGCATTGATTTCAGGAATTACAATTGCATCCTCGTACCCCTCGGTGGGTGCTTGGAGCAATTGAGCCATAGTCCGGTTATCATCCATCGGAACTAGGGGAGGAGCTGGATTTTCAATCGGTTCTTCAAGATTAAAAGGTTCAACAAAAGCCGGTGGGGCTTGTTGTTGTTGATGGTGAAGATTACGAGATTGGGAACGAGTGCGCATGCACTAAAAAAAGGAAAATTTACACTAATTTTTTTTTGTTCTTTTTGGTTTATCAAAAGTAAATTCACAATTTATTTTAATAACGGACAACGAAATAAGACAACTTAATCCTAATAATCAACAAGCTTCTCGGTAACTCTTCGAAAAGAAAAACGCACAAAGGAGCGGAGGAATAGGAAAGCGCGAAGCTATTAAAAACCTTTTTCCTTTAGGGTCGTAGTTCCAAGGAACAACCCGCCTTATACCCCTCTTTGAGTTTGTTTATCTTTTAAAAGGTGAACCGTACCTCGCAAGTGACACAAAAGGTAAGTTTTTGATTCTTTGGTTCGGGAACTTATTAATGGATAATACTTCAGTTGAAAGTATTATATGTTGGTGTTCTTTTACCAACTTGATTGATTTTTTTTATTGATAATTAAAGACAATGTTTTTATCTTTTTGTTTTTTTATATGATAATTATACTAAAAAGAAAATGAAAATATTTTTGTACTTTTAGGGTTTTTTTTATAAAGCCAATAACTTCAAGAATGAAGGATCTTCAAAAACTAAGTTTCAAACAGTATGGATAATCGACTCACAGCCTCCCCGGCAACGGCGCCAAAAATTGATTAATGGATTTTTTAAACTAACACCTTTATATATATAATATATAATAAAATATATATAATAAGTATAATCTAAAAATAATCAATGAAACCGAGAAGTAGTATAGAATATTCCCGGGTCGTTTATCCCCAACGAGGCTGTGCTTGAAAATCGGTACAGTCGGAAAATTGGAGTTTGAATGAGATTAATGATTTGGGAGTTTAGAAAGCTAAATTAATCAATAATAAGCAAAAACGATTGAGAAAAACCTAAAAATTACGAAATTAAACTGAAAAACGAGAGCAGGAATCCCGAACAAGGGGTCAAAAACCTAAAATCTTAAAAATTAACCCTACAAAGAAATTTTTACTTCTAATCTACTCTAGGTGACTAATAATGAAGAATGAAAAAGACTAGACTGAAAACGGAGTTAAAACGAGCTTTAAAATGAAAAAACAAAAAGCGGGGTCGAAACCCGTTCTTTAAAAAGTAAAATTTTGCAAAAACGACCCTACGAAAGATTTTCTATTTTTCCTAAGTGAAAAACTGAATAAAATACAATTTTCTAAAAAAGACAAATTTTTTTGATTTTTATTTAATTTATTATAATTAAAAAACAGTTTTAATAAAAATAAATGATTAAAAATAGTAAACGATTATAAAAAATTCTGAAAAATTACAGAAAAATAAGTTAAGCTATAAAGATCCTATGAAAAATCTAAAATGGGAAAAACAGCTTATAAATAAGGTGTTATAAGCTAAAAAATGGTTGTGGGCTGATAGGGCTAACTAGGCTTTATATATTTGATTTAACAAACCTCTACCGGATGAGCTATTGTACCACAACGGTAGATGTGTTGTTATAAAAGTGTTGGTTAATTTGGGCGAGGTCCCGAGTTCGAGTCTTGCTCACTCGAGGTCTCCCCTAATCCCAACACTTTTATTCCTCATTTTTTTTATAACTTTTTGAAAAGACTAAAAATAAGCAACTTTACAAATAAACACGAAAAATAAGCAAAAGAAGGGACAGTTAAGCTAAATTACATTAAGGCTAAAAGGGCTTAACTGTTAGGCATTCTAAGCACTAATAAGCAAGCAAAAAGGTGAAACAAGCTAGGGCATTTACTACGCTACTCTTAATAAGCACAAGAAATCAAAAATAACCACATAAATAAGACAGAGATGAGCTTAAAATCTCAGCAGTACTAACCTTAAAGTTAGTACTGCTAGATAAGCACTTAGGTCTGCTAAACTAATAAAAGAGCTAAAAAGCACAATGTATTTTTGGTACGTTTTGGGTCATTTAAGTCTGATTAACTCATAAATCATCAAGGTGTAATACGATACTCTCTCCACCTCTCTAAATGAGTAAGATCCAAGACCTCTTACTCAAAATGAAAAACAAACACGTTACTTCTTACCGAGTGAAAGGTAAAAGACAACATTTTTTTAAAAACAAACAATAAAAACATCAAAAACTGCAGATAAAGGTGAAGTAAAAGAAGAGCTGAGAAAGTTATGAACCCTCAATCCTAAATATTATCGTTTATATAGCCTATACGTTTCAGATAGCCCCCCCACACAAATAAAAGAAAAGGAGGTGATTTGTACACTATTAATTATGATTGAGACACTTACTGTACAAGCAGATAAAGCACTGTGTGAACTCTGATACAACTATGTAATGCACAGAATAGAGTGTCCTAATCAATTTTTTGAGTGTGCAAATCAATTCCCTATAAGAAACATTCCAAATCTTGCACAACACAAACTATTGTAAAACTAATTCAAAGTTTACCTTTACTTCCATCAAGAAAAAACTTAAATACGTACTGTTAACTGTTTATTATTAAATAAAGTATTGTCTACCTCGAATTCGTTTGTTTGACCACATAACTCATAAATCATTTTACAGAAATTTTCATCAAAACAATATGCTACTATAATGCACGAGAAGAAAAGTGTTAGACAATGAAACCCTGTAGGTTATGATGTACGATGCGTAAAAAGCTTTTATGTTTGTGAGAATCATGGCAATTTAATATGGAACACAAGATTGTTACTAATATAATCATTGAGCCATGGAGCACCATAAGATCCTTTGCTGGTATGCATGGTTTTCTTATACAACCTATCTTATAGTATGCTCGTATCGATTTATGAGTTTAACTGTAGAACTCACTCAATTAGCTAGTTTGTAAGAGGAGGGGTCACCCAGACTTATAAACCATCGACCAATCTCATACTTGGCCGATGTGGGATCGTAACAATACCCCAACGCTTTGAAGAACCAACGTTCTCGTTGATCACGACTATGTTGGTCACGGTTGACACCTCTCTTTGGGTCCAAGCCACCACTCCAAAGGCCACCACTCCGAGCTTGTTGGTCATGGTTGGCACCCTTCTTATTTTGTGTCCAAGACACCACTCACTAGGCCACCACTTCAAGTATTGGAACCTCAAAAGGTAAGGCTAGCTATGATACCAATTGATACCGACATATCTCATCATATGCTCGTATCGGTTCATAAGTCAAAATGTAGAACTCACTCTAGAAGCTAGCTTGTAAAAGGAGGGGACACCCAGACTTATTAACAACCGACCAATCTCATACTTGGCCGATGTGAAATCGTAACATTTTTTGATTGGGAAATCATTTTTTCATAGTGCTATTTCTGGATATGAATCTTATAAACGGGAGAGAGTTGCTTAATATAAAAAATGATGCTTTAGTTAATGTGCGCCATTTTAACTATGAATACTCAAAATTCAAAGTTAAACAACAACACTACATTCAATTACTAATCAATGGATCAAACTTGGTCCATCCATGACAACATCTCTTAAAAGATGACCAAATTTGCTCCATCTTTTCATGAAAACATGTGAGAAACTCTCTTAGCGTCTTTTTAATTAAATTTTCCAATTAGCTATTACTTCTGAGTTCAAGCCGCAGTTATGCTTCATTGTGCTCTAGCTAGTTTGATCTCATTATGATATATATCAGATCACTTGCAATTCAAGTAGCTAGAGTGACCTTGGCTTGAATTGGATCAGGGGCCTGGCCAAACACCTCCACCCCCATCGGTAACGTATGACAAACATGACAAGGGTACTAGGCACAATCCTCGACTTCGAAGGTCTCTTTTTGGTTCTTCATTTCCTTCCTCCAATGAAACCTGAATACAAACACATATCATTGTACTTTTCATTAGTTTTATTTATTTATAGATATTTTTGTATCATATATTTAAAGTGAATAATCGTCGTCATAAACTACCATACGAAATAAATCATACACATACTATTTCTTACCCCTTGTGTTGGTAATCTGTTGTTCTTTTGAGTCGACTTCATGTATGGCACACTTAACGTCTGAAAATGATCACATTTGTTAAGAATATTGTGCTACCTCTTTTAATGGAAAATTAAATAATATTGGCAACCACATACATATAAAGTTGTGATTCCATTTCGAACAAGAACATGATTTTGTTTCCTCATATGTGGAACTCTTCCTAGAACTGGGTTGCACTTTTATCTTGTTTGCCGTTTATTTGGTAAGAAGATGTTAAGGACACGAATCATATCTTTTCGTAAGGCATACAACATTTCTCATTTTTGTCCCGTTTTCTATTTAATAACTCTCATTTTTTATATAATAAATGTTACTTTTTTTATATTCCAAACACAAATAATAATTCATTTTCTCCGATTTATTTAACATGTCTATACAATCCAATTCAATGTTTTAAAAATCGGTTTTTTAATTGACCAAGTCGAGCCACCGGGTCACGCTTTAACCGGGTTTTCGGCCAAAACCGACTTCCGATCACCCAACTGGTTCAACCGGACTTGTCAACCCGAGTTTTAAAACACTTCCATTCACCAATATTATTTTCCTCAATTCAATTTAATAACAAATTAAATAATTTATAAAACAAATAAATCTACCTTAATATTAATATTGCAAAGTAAAAAAGGTGAAGAAAGTAAAAAAAGTTAACAGCATTTAGCCATTTACCATCAAAACCCGACCCAAATTTGATAGACCCGACCGACTCATTATCATCAAAACAACCCCCAATCTATTTTTAATATCATTTAAAAAATTTCATTTGGCGCACTTTTCCTCTCCTAAAAAACACACACACACACATTCAACTGTGTGCGATCAAACCCTAGCTTTGTAATCGTCTAATCGATCTCAATTCACTCATCAAAGGTATAATTATGCTGGCACTTAATTTACGTTTTTTATATGACCTAATTTACGAAGTTGATTACAAAGTGTTTGATGAAATGCGAATTTCTAGGTTATGTTCATTTGAATGCGTTTTCTTAATTTTGATTCGATTAACTCTTAGTATTTCGAACTGATTTTATGTTTCAAGTAGTTGATGTTTCAAGTGAATACAAGGTGCTCGATGAAATGCAAATGTGAAAAAATAAATTTGCGTGAAGTTGCATATGTTGTCGTATTAATATTGATTTAAATAAATGCTCTGAACAGTTATTATTTCGAACTGATATTGTGCTTCAAGCTGTTGATGTTGTTTTGATCAAGTGAAAACTTGAACACAAGGTGCTCGATAAAATGAATTTGTGTGAAGTTGATTATGTTGTCATCTTAGTTTTCATTTCAATAACTGATATTATGCTACGCACTTAGATCTGTAGAATAAGTTCAGTCTGTATTTAGGATAGAGTGTTTGGCATTCTATATGTATTGTTTTGTTTCACTCATCAAAGGTATATTTATGCTACGCACTTAGATTTGTAGATATATGACCTAATTTACAAAGTTCAGATGACGTTGATTAAAAATGTTCAATGAAATGCTTAATATGATATTAGTTGTTTGTTATTTTCACTTCATTCTTTTGCTTATAGACTTATATATGTAAGCATATCGAATATTGATACGGTTAGAGGTAACAAAATTACATGTCTATATTGCTGCAATCTGTTTCGTATACATGTGTACAACCTTGTTATGTGAGTTTTGAGATTGAGAAAACTGTTTAAATTGCTTCTATGTTAAATTTTGCTAATTGTTGATATCAGTTATCAAGTAAGTAACAACGTTCTAATGCTAAACACGCTACACCATTTACTGTGTGTGAGTAACACACCAAATTCAAGGGGCGTTCTTTGTTACTTATGAGCATATCATGTGGATTGTGTCAGCGTGTGTATGATTTATATTTATGGTCATAAATGGTTCAGTTTAGGACATTCTGATCAGGCAAGAGCAATCAAAGTTTTATGTAGGTTGATAAGTTATGAATTCTAGAATTGCATTATGCTAAAAAAAACCAGTCACACAATGTTCTTTCTAGCATATAAGGTCTATAAATGGTCATAAATGGTTAGTTTGTAAGTGGCTGCTGTTGGTGTGTTGTTTTTAGGGGCTGAGTTGGATGATCCTGGTGTTGTCTGGATGTTTTAGTAAGTAATAAGTGATAATCATTATATATGATTTTTCTTCGATTGTCACACTATATACTCTGTACAATATACAGTTGTTGTGACTAGGTGTCTAGGATACTTTAACTGAGTCTGAAACTAGCACAAAGTTCGAAACCATAGCTATAACACCAAAATCTGCACCAGTGGATGTAGGATTGAAAAAAACAAGACCACTATGTCCGTATTCAGCTTAAGTTAATCTCTGTGGTATAAATCTTCATGAAACACATGCCTTAAAAATATGCATATCTGTAGATTTGCTGAGTTTTTCAGCAAAACGATCCGTTTTGGGCAGCTTCAAGGGCCAAGTCCTTGTGCTCTTTAGAACAACGCACTTGGTCTGGTCTAAGTTTTCCGTATATGCCATTTTTCAATGTTGACAATGAACCAATGTTTCTAAACATTAGATGCATCATTGCAGCTCATTGACGAGTTATGGGGGACATTAATTGACGAAAAGAGATCTAGACCATAACAATCATTTACGAGGTGTTGTGATACGAATCGCTGGTAATTTTATTAATAATGAAGAAAAACACTAAAACAAAGAACAATGAAAGCTTTTCCAAGTTCTCAGACCTGTTATATTCTCCTCCCCTTCAAACTGAATGACTCCTAACCCTATTTATACTCACGTATTCTTGTTCAACAAGATAACATTAATAGGAAAGTACTTAATAAAAGGAAACTAAATAAACACTAAACTTCCAGCAGCTTTTATTATTGACTCTCAGACCCCTCAACTAGTCGATCATCAGTTCGTATCATTACTCCCCTCCCAAAAACACACCTTGTCCTCAAGGTGTGGATTCGAAATTTCATCTTAATCAATCTTGGAACCACGATCCCATGATTTGAAGTTAAGGTATGGTTCTTCTGCCTTATCACTCTCATCGACCAACATTACTTGCAAGGTGCGACTCGCGCACCGATGACCGGGTGTGTATTTCTCCTCACACCTGAAACATAGTCCTTTAGCTTTCCTATCTTGTATTTCTGTCTCGGTCATCCGTCGAAAGTTATCTCCTTTACTAGTGGTTTGTTCGACTACCGCAGCCACACCCTTAGATTGCATAACACCCTCGTATAACTAGTTGTATTCAATTGATACAGCCAACTCCATAACATTGTTCAAACCTTCGGGATTCGTGACCCTAACTGCTTCCCTAAGTGCAGGTTTAAGCCCTTTTATAAAAGTGGCTTCCATCACACTTTCTAGAATCCCAACCAGTTGGCAAGCCAGTTTTTCAAACAAAGCAACATATGCTTGAGCCGATTCTTCTTGAGTTATTGCCAAGAACTGCTCATACAATATCCCTTCTTGTGATTGTTGGAACCGTATCATCAAGAGCCTTTTAAAACCGTCCCACGAATGGAATGGAGTTCGTCCCTCACTCCATCTATACCAAGATAGAGCCTCGCCTTCCATACATAAAGCTGCTGCTCGTAGTTGTTCATGTTGCAGAAGTCCTTGAATTTCAAAATACCTTTCAACTTTATATATCCATCCATATGCATCTTCACCTTCAAACACCGGCATCTTCAACTTTCTCATTCGGTGCTCAAATCCATGATATGCGAATCTGTCTCCTGCTTGATTTGTTCCAGCCCCCCGATGCACTCTTTCTCTAGTTTGGTTGGTTCCCATCACGTGTTGCATCTCCCTATCAACCGCCGCTTGCGGATCCACCCCGAATTCCTGTCCAAAACATGTAGGTTGCATTCCTTCAACAAATAGAGAATCTTCTATCTTCCGTGTGTATTGGATTATTTTTCAATCAAGCTATATTGATGAGTTGATTAGTACTCTGGCTTAGGAGTTCTAAATATGTTTAGTTATAAGATATAAGTTACCTTTGGAGAGTGAAGACTACCTAGTTATTCAAACACTCATCACATTTCAGTGGAGCATCCAGATCGTAAGAAATAAGTAGATTCTAATAGTACTACCATGGTGTGACTAGTCTGCTCAAGTTCTAAACAAGCATCACATACGCAACTAGAAAAAATGACTGTAAATGATTGTGTTGCTATAGGATGCGTAGGATAAGAATGTGTGCACCGGTGATGTTACTAGTTACAGAATGGATTTTCAACATGTTCCTTATTTCTTTGTTGGGTTCCCTCTTTTCTTTTGTAAGTCTACATTCTTACCAATGTGACTATTATGTTTACTAGTTACAGAATCAATGTGACTTTGCGGTTAAACTTTTTTTTTTTTTGCAGGGAAGATTGATTTCGTGGCGTTAGGGGCCAATGTGACTTTAAAACATTGAGTTGAGCAGCATCAATATGCTTGGAAAGACACACTTTTCTTTTCCCATATATATCTTTTGTTTACATTCGACGATAGATATGTGCTATTTATGATGCATACATGTAATCCTGCTGAATGAGTTTCATTTATGGTAATTGAAAATGTTTTTTTTACATTAGACATTTGATATATTCGTTTTGAAATAGTATATTGAATTATTGTATGCTTGGGCCAAATATTTAATTGTATTAATGGCTAATGATTATTAGCCTTATATTCTTAAAAATAATGACGAGCTATTTTGTCACTGGTGGTGTTACATTTGTGGCGACCTTTTATGGTCAATTAGACCAAAAATAGTGACGACTTATGGTCATTAGTGACAAAATTTTGTGACGAAAGATGTCGTCAAAAATTTTAGTGACAACTATGATTTTGTCACTTATTAATGACGACTTTTTGCATTCTCGTCACTAAAGAAAATCAGTGACAGACCTATTGTGACGACAAGTGACGACCCAGTTTTTGTCACTAATTAGGATTTGTGACGACTTTTTGCTGTTAGTGACGAAAGATCACGTGTCACTAAAGCAGTTTTTATGCAGTGACAGTGCCATGACATGGCGACACAACCTAGCTTGTTAAGAAACATGTAGCAGACAAAAGCATAACATGATCTTTTGACATTTATAGGACGATGTTGTACTCTCCCTTTCTTCAGATAAATGTCACTTTTCCTTTAACTTTAGTTTGTTTAAAAAATATAGATTTTTCTTTTGAAAATAGTTACTTTGCACCACTTTGTCAATCAACAATCATTGCAATAGTTTATGATATTAAGTATGGACTTATGGCTACATTTATTTTACCTTTGTCTTGTTAGATGTTGGTTTAGGTTTTGAGTAAAAAGCAATACAACTCTTTATCAAAATACTGTATTTGTTATTTAAAAAGAATCGGGAGGAAAACATTAGACATGTTTAGCTAATAAACAAGTCATAGTTGCTGGTACCAAGAAGAATGTTTTGAAGAAATAGAAGTACCTCGACTTGATTTTGTAAGAATTTGATATATCCAATAGCCTCCATGAGTACAGAAGCTGTATCTGTCTGCAAATATTCCCCAACATAAACCCCATCATTTTTATTAAATAATTACTGTATATTAGTATGGGTTAAAGAGCACTGCTGATAAAACTAACATTAATAAATATATTTTAAAAAGTTTGCTAATCAAACAACATTTATAAAGATTGATTATTGCACTCAGATTCATAGATTGTTCCCCATGTTTCAAGATACTAATTTCAATCACTTTTTATGACTTAAAATGTTTAATAAATATGTTTTGAAAAGTTTCCTGATAAAAATATGAGGTAAATGAATTTATTTGATCTTTACATCTGTTATTCTTTTGTCACAAATTAATACTAATGTAGTAATATACTGTAAAATAATAAATTTTGTAAGAATAAATGTTCAGGTTGTAAGTTATTTTACTTGATTTGACCAAGGTTGTTCACTTTTACGGACACAGCTTTTTGGTTTTTTTCTTGGTTAACTTTTTCTAAACTTGTAGTTCATATGGTGTTCAAAATGTCACTTGTTTTAATAAAGGTAGCAATATTGTATAATGGCTTTAAAAAGCTAGCATAATCAAGTTTCAAAATATATATGAATAAAATGAAAACTTGCCTTGTTTCAAACCTCAAATTAAACTTCTAGCTTTAGCAACTTTCACTTCAAGATAGCATTGTTTTACTAACTTAGCAATATATATAACCAAAGATAATAATCTTTTATTAATCAAAGTATCCAAAAACAGCTCATCAATTAACTTTAAATCTCTCATTAGTTTTAATATCTGAAAATAAAAGAAATATTTGGGTCTGGCTTTATGGATACGGATTTTTAATGTAATCTTTTACTTAATAAAGGAAAACGAAAAGTGGAAACTTTTGCATTTCAAAAAAAAAAAATCTTTCCTTATTAGGTATGATGCTTCTATTTTTTTATTATTTTTGAATATATGTTTAATTAAAAAGCTTAAATACTTCTAAAATTGACATTATTTTGGTGGAGAAATTTTATGAAGAAAAAAAACACATAAAAATATATATGTCAAATTTATAAAAACAAAAACTTGAAAAAAAAGAGAAGGTAGTTAATAAAACTTTAGTGGTTTAATTTTAAATAAATTATATAGTGTTAAGTGTAAATTTATAAATTTATAAATTAAAAAAAAACAAGTAACCCCCTTAAACTTTCATAACTTTTAAAACAGAAAAAATAAAATTATATATATATATTAAAAAAACCATAATGTACAAGCCCCGTGCGTGCACGGGGATTAAAAGTAGTGTATATAAAAAGAAGATAACTTACTCTTGAAGTTAATAGTAAAATACAAACAGATAAGAGAAGACAGAAAACACTACCTTCCCAAAAGGTGCCACCATTTGCTGAAGGGCTGCAATTCTATCTCCCAGTTTCTCCTTTCTAACCTGATCCAAAACACACTTGATAAATACAATTGCATGATTAAGAATTCATGCATACTTATATGTACGTATAATATACATAAGTTTGCAGTGTGCATATACTATACTTTCCGTTGAGCGACAAACTCATATATACATCTCGTTGCACTTGGGACTTGAACAGAACAAGTAGTAGTTGTTCTCCTAATTTACACTTTTAATTCCGTTAGTCCAAAAGACTATAAAACCGGTATCTATTTATACTATAATGACGTATATATGCGTATCATTTTAGAGAACATGTAAATTGTGATATCCAAATTAAATTAAAAGTAAGTTATAGGTTTATGCTAAAGTGTTTCGAGTTCTATTTCAGAAGGCGAATGACACGCCCACTCTAGTGCATTTATATAAATAATGGAATTGAATTAATACTCTAATTAAGTTATAAACTTTTTGTAAGGTACGACGATGAATTTTCTCCATTCTAGGGTTTTTGAATATCCATTGCACACTCGAAAGTCAAATCTAATCTATTTTCTCAAATGGGTTCTTTTTTGAACGGCAAAAGATTTATATAAAAAGCGTTTTGCTAATAGCTAGAATAACAAATTACAAGGAGTTTTTACCAGCATTTATTTATTTATTACTACAATGGGTTTAATTAATTTCTTATTCCTAGTTAAAATTTAAGTGTGTGAACTTTACTTTATTTATATCACCAAAATGCTCGATTTACAAGTAATTCTGTATCGCTAAATGTAAGTAACTAATAGATTTTTTCGATACAAAGATGATGATTTTGTGTCCAGTTTGAAAATTAAAGACTTATACGACAGTCATATATAGTCAACTCTAAATAGCATTTGGAAGGACTGAGACCTCTAATTATAGAATGCTTATATGATCACCTTAAAAGGTGCACAAGAAGCACGCGGTTCCACTTTTGATTTCTTCGGTACCGTGGCTTGTGGAGCCTTTGTGTCCATGTAATTGGTAGCTGGTCTCTTTGCTTCTGTACAACTTGTTCTAGTATTGAAGGCTGATGATATCTGAAATAATAATTTGGAGCATGTATAAAGTTTAGTTAGAATTTTGAATCATTATAAATATTGTCAAAAAGTCTCTATATATGTCTAGTTTAAAGACTGGCCTGAAATAAATCAAAGTAAAGAGATGAATGTAATGTATAAAGGTGAAGGTACATTTAAGCAGGAAAGAAATAAAGGTAACTTTTACTTGTTTAGGAGAGATTTATTTGCAAAAAAGTGAAAAATGTTACAAAAAAAGATGCAAAAATAAAGTCTTATTAGATGTCTCCCATTTCCTTGAAATGACTTTGATACTACTCCTTAAGAATCTGAAAATTACATCTGACGCATGAAACGTTATTTATTTTCTACTGAATAACCTTTTTTCGATGATAATGTGGATATTATAGAAGTTTAGGATTAGTGAACTTAACAGCTATGCATCTTCACATGTTTAAATTCTTGAAAACTAAGATTGGATATATTGGCAATTTGCAGAAAATAGCAAACTAATTATACTGCTTTTAAATTACTACTTTACTAATTTATGCAATGTTACTCTTGGAATCTCATAGATTGGTGTCACAAAGTAAGGAAAAAAAGGATATTGGAAAATAAAGAAGGAATAAAAAACTTTTAAAAGTTAACCTAAATAAGATAATTGTTTATAAAGAACTAGGAAAAACAACTTTACGATTTAAAACCTTTTGTTTTAGTCCATTGATGCATCTTTACTAAGTCGTGCAACAAACATGACAAAATGATACTAGTACGATTTAAACCTATTAGTAACAATACAATATAAAGCAATCAAGCATGTATCTTTGTGTTTTATAGGTTATAATGCCTTAGATATACTTCTGCATTTGACTTCGTGTGAGTTATAGTAAGTGAAATACTAGTCAATGTTTACATTGAATGAGACAATTAGATAAAGGGAAAGAAACTCACTTTGCTAGGAAAAATTGCTGGTCTATGATTTGATTGATGCATCTGATCAAGCCCATATGACAAACAAGTGTCTTTGAAAAAGCTTCCAAGTTGATGAGGATTAAATGATGAAGGATGACTAAGATTTCCAGTAAATCTTGATGAACCAAACAGATCCAAAGCTGGCAAGTTCATATCAAAAGAGTTTGAAGAAACTGTGGCGGCTGTTGGAGATTGATTTAAATGTGATACATTTATCGTCGGAAAAATCTGGCTAAAAGTTCCTCTAGAACAATTTTGGTAGAGATTGTTTTGGGTGTCATCTGGCACTTGATGCATAACCTGACTGCCTTTTATTTGGCACTCGTTAGAGAATGTTCTAAGCAAGAACTCCTGATTGTTATCGTATCCAGGAGAGGGGTTTAAGTGCAAATCTTCGACGCTCGAAGTTGGGCTACTATTTATCATCTCTGAAAACCTTGGATAAGATTCTGAGGCTGAAAATTCATCTTTGATCCTTGCGAGGCGTTGCAATTCATGAGTCATGAAGTTTTCAATAGGATTGCTTGTTACATTGCTGCTGGTAGTGGTATTCCAAGGTAATCCCAACACAGGAGGGCCAGCGTTGTGACAAGGGACAAGATGGATATTTTCTCTCGAGTTTGTGTTGTTGCTTGTATTATTCCTGCACAATTTTGCACAAATAAGAGGTCTAGAACACAAGTATAAACACGTGGAAAATGTTCCACTGTAGCATTTTAATACGGAATTTGATTAAAAAACCCTAACTAGAAATTGCTGATGTACCAAGAAAAACTTATAATATTATAACAAACAAGTTTAGATAATCATAAGAAACTTTGACATCCATGTGTGGTTTCTTGATACATAATAATAAATCAACCAAGAGGGCATAGCCCAAGCGTTATCTAGTGTCTCCTAACAACCAGCAGTTGGGGTCCGAAACCACATCAGAGGTTGAAAGGGTGTGTGCATGTGTGTGTTATAAATCTAGAAACATACAGATTAATCTAGCTAGCAATCAAAAGTGCTGGTATAGTCTAGATTTTAGTCACCATGACTATATATAATAGTACACTTAAGTTTCTAAATATAGAAACATAGAAAGAGAGAGAGTAAATGAACTTACAAGCTAGTATTTTGGGACCAGGAAAGTCCATAACAAGAAGAGTCAAGTACAGGCTCATGCTCTTGATGTTGTTGTTGATGAAAATTTGCAGACTCCATTTATACTTTATATGAATGGAAGATTATATATAATATGTAGTTTTTATTGCAGGCTCCCTAACTAAACACCTTTGTTTTTGAAAATCAATATAAAAAAATGTAAAGAACAAAGGGAAAAGGGTAGATGGGATCTTGAAAATCCCAAGATAATCAATTAAACTTTGTGATTTATAAACTAAGATGGTGAAGAATCTCTACATCACCAAGTTCATATTCAAAGATTGAGGTGACACACTTAATAAAATACTATACAACACATACCTCTGTGTGTATGTGTGTAGTTTTTAGTTATGCTTTTTCATGGTATCTGCTGCACTCTTCACTCTTTTAAAGTCCCTTCCTAAAGCAACCCTTGAAAAAAGGAAAACAAGAAAAAAGAAATATACCCTTCAGCTTCAGAGACACCTCTCTTTTCACTTAAACTTTTTTGCACCCTCACCAAGATATATTATAAAGAAATATTAAACTTTTGGCATGGGGTATGCTGGGTAGGGTAGGGTTGGGGGGGGGGGGGGGGGGGGGGGGTTGGGCCTGGAGACTGTACAGCTTCAAAACAACGCAAGAATCAGGATGACTGTACATACTAACCTCACAAGCGATCCACAAATTCCAACTCTCGAAATTGGTTGATGAATTCTATTGTTAATGGATAATATTGCTGGACAACGCTTTCTTCAATGACACATGAACTTAGAGGCGAGACCGTCCTATCCGACCACGTTTTGCTCCATCAGGTGCTCGACAATAACTGAATGGTTTAAGCAAGATGCCTCTCCTAAGTGGAAAAAAAATTGATCTTGGGCCTCAGTCACTATCCTTTTGAAATGGCGGGTCTAAATCAAAGTAATTCATCGACAAGTCGGATTGGTTCTTACTTTAAGCTTAGCGCACATTAGAGAGATATGATTATGTCCTAGTTTCTAGTGCAAGTCATGTAATTATAACATATATTTCTTTGCTATTTGATCCCAAGGTTTACAAAAGTCTGATCCCCATCCAAAATCATGATGGTTCAACCCCATGCTCTCTCAACATATCCACATGTGTGTAGGGCTATTTAAAGAGGGGTCTCGGAAGGGTGTGCAAGAGGTGCGGTCGCACAGGGCCTCCGCTTAAACGGGGTCACATTTTTATTAGTTTTGCATATAAATATGTATAATATTAAACATATATGAGCCATATAATATAAGTTTATGTGCAAATTCTTTTTAATTTACAAATGTAATGGGGCATTTTTGTTGCAATTGCCTAGGGCGACCGAAAACCACGAGACGGCTCTGGCTATTTACGTGTTTGTGTATATATGGATAGTGATCTATACCCATCAAGCCGAAGGGCACTTTTCGGTCAACTTTCTCGCAGCCGTTAAGTAGTCATTAAACGACTGAAATAAAATCAGTCTATGATATGTTAAGTTGTTAACGTCTTCAAAGAGGATTGAATCCTTCTCTTTATAAACCGGTTTTTTTTAACGGCAATGTATCATTAAACACTAGCAAAAAGCTAGATATATTAATTTTTTTTTACAAAGGGTTCATACAAGAGTTTCATGGATCTAGAATCCACTCATTCCAAGTAGGTTCAGTAACTTGTTCGGATGAAGAAACCAATTGTGTGTTATGACTTTGATCTCTTCGACTAAAGTATCTTATCTTCGAGGCTTCACAACGGATTGAAATAAATAGACTGTTTAAGGGTTATATACGAGTTGATTAAAACATACTCAATGCATGGATCATTTGGTAGGGTTTCGATTTTTAATGGGAGAGTGGCAAAAAGATAGACATTCACTCCCAAGCTTCAATATCATGACTATTCCCTTTTGTGGTCCTTTCTCTCATTGATATTGAAGTCATTTTCAATGTTTTTCACACTTTGAGAGTGATATATTTTAATTTATATTTATAAGTTGTCTTTTACTCCCTCCGTCCCATTTTTATTGTCCACGTTTCTTTATTGAGATGTCTCAATTTAATTGTCCACCACTAAAAATAGATAGGGAAGTTTGATCAAGTTTACTATATTACCCTTGTTGGAAATTAATATTACAAACATTAAAAAAGACTTAAATTAATTAGCTAAGGGTAAAATTGTCATTATGTCAAAAAGTAAGAAAAAGAAAGCAGTAATAAATGCACTTTTCTTAAACTGTGTGTCTTTTGTCGGGGGACAATAATTTTGGGACGGAGGGAGTAACAATGAACTTTTACACTGTGTTATTTAATTCTTTCATTAGAAAAAAGTAAAGGAAAGTAAAGTAAACATTTTTCTTTTAAATTTGAAACAAAACACTTTACTTTAATAATAAGCAAAATAACACTAAGTTTCATTTTATTTCATTTTCTTTTCTTTCTTAAGTACTATTCGAGAACACAATCTCGTCTATTTCATTTTTATTTTCATTTTTTTCTTTCTTAACTCTAACTCAAGAATACATTGTTAACATAGATGGTTGAGGTGAATTTGAGTCAACGTCCCAAGCCTTTTGTTACTTTTATTTATTTCATTGTTCGCTTTTTAATTGAATGAAATGATATACACTATTAGTTTATATATTTCGTGTTATGATATAGTAACAACTGATGGTGAGCTAAAATGTAGTCAGGGCTCGTTTGTAGGTTTAATTTAGAATTTTGATTGGTATTTGAATTTAGATTTGAATTTGAATTTAAATTTGAATTTGATATAAGAGAGAAGATATATTATAAAATAGATATATAATTAAAGGAAAAAATATATTATAAAAGTAAAATCTAATGTTGATGTGACAAACAATATTTTTTACTCATGTTATTAAAGGAAAGAGAGGAAAAAAAATTCATAAAAGATACTGATCTAATGAGTTTATGGGATTTCTGACACTTGCCATTGTCATAACATTTCACAAACCAAACAGTTGCTTCTAACAATAAATGCATTCTTTCATTCAATACCGCCCAAACAAACGGGCCCACATCTATGTATATGAACGAGTGATGGAGTGGTCGCCCTAAAATTATAAATGTCTGATAATTATAAATGTCTCATGATAATGTCTGATAATTATAAATGTTTGATAATTTAAATATAAAATTTTAATGTCTGATAATTATAAATGTCTGATAATTATAAATGTCTGATAATGTCTGATAATTATGAGCTTGAGCGGAACATTCTTAACTGCAATTATAAATGTTTAATAATTTAAATATAAAATTTTAGTACATCTGCCCTAAAATTAAAAAAACAAATTAAAGAAATCATAAACATAATAACAAAAACCTCCTACTGTCCACTTGCCTTAAATTTAACATTCAATAACACGTTATCCAAATACACAAAAATTACTAATAGGAAAGGCAATCAAAGCTCGAACGTCATACCCAAAAAAAAGTCGCGGTGTTTTCGACCAATTCATCCGTGTTCAGAGTATCAGCTGGTTAAACACGAAATGAAGAATCCTACAACTCATGGCTTACTAGTTGATACTCTAAACAAAGATAAGTTAGTCGATAAGAGACATGGTGGTATCTTTTAAAAATTGTTCTAAGTAAATAAA
The DNA here is from genome assembly GCA_026074375.1 of Tanacetum coccineum. NCBI lineage: Eukaryota > Viridiplantae > Streptophyta > Magnoliopsida > Asterales > Asteraceae > Tanacetum > Tanacetum coccineum. Next base: position 24,892 of record BQNB010034003.1, read on the forward strand.
TTATGAGGAACCAAAAGGTTTGTCATCATGGAAGAGAATAAGGATGTTTTTTGTTCTTTCAAATCCAGAACATTGTTTTCTTCAAATTGCCTTCAGAATTTACGTCATCGCTTGCCGTTTCTTGACTAAAACCCTGAAAAGTACATGCTCGTAGCATGATCGAAAATAATTTATGTGGAGACTAGAAGGGGGGGGGGGGGGTTGAATAGTTTACAAGTTAATTGGCGTTTTAAAAATTTTACTTCTAAAATTGTTAGATTCGAGTATATGTTCAATCAATCAACAATATGAACCAATCAAGATAACTATCTACTTGTAATAACAATACAAACAATAAATGAGAAACACAAACAATATAAAGAGATAAGGTAAAGAACGATCAAACCAAGATACCAAGATTTATAGTGGTTCAGCTACGAAGCTCCTCTTCGCCCAACTCCACTCTCCGAGTATCCGACTCGAGATTTCACTATGTCAACAAGCTCCCTTTAGGCGGAGAAAATTGTTTACACGTCACTTACGTTATTTTCCGACACTAAGCTAGATGTCGAGTCCTAATCTTAGCTAGAACCAATCTACCACTTCACAAACACTACCCAATCACAAGATCTATACTATCAGATTTATACACTATCCGATTTACACAATCACACAAGATAATCAAAATAGAGTTTTGGATCTTAGAAGAAGAGAGGAGAAATCACTAATCTATAACACTTCGTTTCTTGGCGAATACGAGTGTTCTTGTCTTGCACTTGATGAAAGAATGAAGAAGATGAGACTGGATCACTTAAAACAAGATTAGACAATGTTAGTGATCAAGAGATTTAGTGAGAGAAAGAAGATTTTTTGAGAGAGAAAGATAACTGAAAAATTCATGCAAAAAGGTATGTTTTCTGGCTGAGAATAGTGTAGTGTTATAGCCAGGAAATCTTAATGTCTCATGGTGGTGGTCTCGGTGGTCCCAGATATATCTGGGGCCGCCCAACCTATCAGGGGGCCACCACTAGACTGACGCTTCCATTTTTGTCTTTTAGTGGGGAATGTTAAATCTGGTGTAGAAGCTTCTATTTTGGGAGGGGAAACCAGATTTGAATTTTTATATTTAAATAAAACAATTCTTTTATTTAAAAAAATATTTTGTATATTTTTATTTTTATAAAAATACTTTTATAGAAATGTAATGGTTAAGAAAAAATATTTTCTTGATCACTAATCATGTTTAATGATTTGTTTGTACAAACCTTAAGTAATTTGCGTAGAAATTGAAGTTTACGATTAATAACATGTAAGCGTTTATTTTTATCGTAAACTTTTTTATATTTTGTCATCTTCAAAACGTAGAGAGGTCAAAAAATATAAATAACGTTTTTAGACATTATATGTATTAACAATCTTTCCCTTTTTGATAATGACAAAATATAAACTCATTTTGTATACAAATAAAAATTTCAAGTTATTAATGAGTTTTAATCCATTTCTCCCCCCTTTTTGTCGAATCCAAAAAAGTTTACCGTCGAACTATAGAGATAAAGAAATCGACGATGCCAAGACTCTCCCTTGATATATACTTCCCCTCGTTTAGGGCACCAAGGGATCAAGCTTATAATGTTTTGCTATAAAACCAAGTTAGAAATACAAGTGTAAGAAAATATTTCTAACTAGTAGCCAGATTACGACAAATATCTATATGTTTGGTTATGTGGAGAAGAAATAACCAACTAAGTCATTCATACAATTTACTAATAAGACAAATTCATTCATAGATAGCAAATTCATATAATAAAGCATAAATTGCTAATAACACTAAGAAATGACCAGACAAATTCATAATTAAACGGTATGAATATTACAAGATAAATTAACTAAGCATGTCATAGAAAGACTTTTAAACCTAAAGCTAGACTAGTTGATTCTTGATGTCAAGAAGATGCCATAAGCAAAAGATGGGTTGTCATTTATTTAGATAGATTAAACATATGAGAATGTTTAATCATTGTAGGGTGAGAAATGGGAGGTTGGCGAAGCATGGTTTGGTTATGTGCGAACTCGAGGAATGGGGCGAGTGAGAAGGAATTAAATGAAATTGAGCTAATTCCTTATTGATTGAAACTAATTTCGGGTGTACATGCAATAATGACAAAACCCCGAATGAAAGTTAACTTGGTCAAGAGTAGCGAGATGGATTAAAGGTGGTGATGGAGAGCGTGGAACTTGAGAGTAGGCATTAGTTGCATGATGGATATTTGTTTTAAGGAGTTGAGAAATTTGGTGAAGTTGATTCATCATTTGCTCCCTATTTGGATTGTTGGTAGGTGGTGAAGGTGAAGGTGAGGCATTTTAAGAGGGGGGAGGAGATTTTGGTGTAGGTGTAGTACACCTCCAAACTTGTCTTATCAAAATTCTAAGTTTCCTTAAGAAGTTTGGAGTAGGGTTTGAATAAGACATTGATGAACAAGATAAGAAGAAGAAGAGAAGTGGAGAGGATGATGAAGAAACAAAGATATGTCGTGGTTTAAATAATGGAGGAGATGAAGAAAGATGAAAAAACATGGCATTGAGTGAAAAAGGTGCAAGAAGTGGTTTGTCTAAACAGAGAAATGCCAGCTTAAAGCTATATGTATGAGGGTCAAGGTTGTAGAAAAAGAGATAAAACTGAACATTTCGTTCCTTCCTGTTGGTGGTCCCATAAAGATAGGGTGGTCCCAAATATATAAAGGGGCCGCCACCTCTTTTTGGGGGCCATTTTTTGGGATTGAGATTTTTTTCTCAGTTTACCTAACTTTGTCTTTTAAGGGCAGAAAAGAATGGCTTGAGACAAAGATGCAGCAACTCCTAATACTCAAGAATCAACTAATTCTAACTTGGGCAACTAGATATAATAGAACTAGTTTAAAGCAAAGTAGAATTTAATAAGCAATTAAGTAGGCGTACATTATTTAAATATGCATGGCAATTTCATGTAGTCTAATAATTCAAATATCATGCAAATATAGTGATGGATGATAAAATTGAGAGATCACCCATGTCAAATTGCATTGTTTACCTACGAGCATAAATCCTAGTAATAATAAATCCATGAAACGAAGTATCAAAGTATAGAGTACTTAGTGATATAAAAGATAGTAGTAATAATTAGTATTTAATAATTCTTCAAGTATCTTCACTTCTTGCTACCCCTTATTGCGTTTTTTAGAGCTCTTCAGATTGACCTTAACCCTTTTTGATGCTCATCTCGATGTTGACTTTGATGGTTTAGGATTTTATTTTGGTAAGTGTGCATTGTTTGATTTTCATGAGGTGGGTTTTCAAATACTCTAGGAACAACATTTGACAAAGAATTAATGAGTTGAGATGGTGAGGGAGTATTAGAATGAAAAGATTCTTCATCATTTCCATCATCATTTTCATTTACATGATGAGGTGATGATGAATGATCAAAGATGTTGGAAGATGAGCTAGGATTAGAAGAGCGCATATTTTCGTGCCATGATCCAATTGCGTCTTTCGCTCATAATGAGGAGCGAGAGGATGCATGACACGATTACACAAGATGTAGCGATCATTTGACAACTCGGGAAAATTAGACACGATATTAGTGAACAATCTAGTCAATAACGTTCCGTAAGGTAGATTTTCCTTAGGTGAATTTCGAATGCTTTCCATTCATTTTAGAGTGAAGAATGCTAGATTGTACTTTGTGGAGGTTTCAATGCAATAAAGCATATGACATAGACATGCCGGAACATGATCACGATGACCTCCTAGACAAAATACATTTTCATGAATGATTTCCACCCAAGAATTCATATGATTTTGAATTTCACAATTTAAAATTTTGTTTTCATCAACATTAATGGTTTTCTTGTTACGAACACGAGTTATTTGACCTGTCGAGAAGTTTGAAAGAGGTTTTTTAATGACTCTTATGGGGAAATGGAGGGAGTGGTTTGATATCGACCCTTTGTAGAGTTACTAATCTCCAAGTAGTCATGACCACTTGTTAAGTACGAGCAGTGCCTTTTTAAAGGAATTCCCAAAATTTGACCGAACTCCTTCGAGAGTGAAGGAAAATGAGTTATTTTGAATGATGCAATGAACAACGAGTGACCTTCAGAAATTCAGATTACATTCAAGTTTGACTATAAAACTCAAAAGAACAAAACCGGGAACAATTTGTTCTTTATTTATTTCAAAAGACACACCACCCAAAACCCATAGACTCCAAACTTGGCATTGATGTAGTTCATATTTTCAAAGTTTTGACTTACAACTCGACCCTCATGAAAGTATCATTTTTCAAGAAGTTTAAGTGTGTTTTGAAGAGGTTGATCAAATTCATTTGATATGATTGGGATGTAGTTACGAGTGTTTTGGTGATCTAATCCAGTGATACGAGGCATTGTCACCTAAAACACACGAATAATATCATATTTTATTAGTATGTACTTGTGATATTAATAGAATTGATGCCTAGTGTGTGCCTATATGCAACTAATATGGAGTAACAGTTAACTTGACTCAAAAATAAAAACCTATGAGTTAACCCAAACACTTCTTAATTCAATTTTGCTCATCCAAACATGTCGAAAAATACATATGAATTATGTACTTTGAACTTTGTCCATGAGATCATTATGCATGTATGCAAAAAACGTTTTTAAAGTGTATTAACAATGCATTAAAACAATTTTATGGTGATCCTAACGTGAGTGATTTCAAAAAAAATTAGGGTTTTTGTGTGAATGAAAAACTTTGACAAGCATACTCAATTATGAAAATCCTATGTGTACTGGAAGCATATTAGTTATACACTGTGTTATTATAGTCCTAATTGCAAATAAACAAAAGAAAAATTAAAATCCCCAATTCTTGATTTTGTGTTCAATGTGAACCCTAGACACAAATTACGAAGAAAATTAATGAATTGACTTACAATTGATGATCTTAATGATGTTAGGAATGATTATTAGTGATGATTTGATCTTCAATTTGAGTTTATAGAGTTGAATTTGGAAGTTAGGTGGTTTGTGGTTCATTTCATCCGCTACATTAGAAGAGGAAGAGTGTTTGTTTTTGTGCGTTTAAGAAAATGGTATGCAGTACATTTAGGAGCAGTTCCCGACTGGTGGCGGGCCTATATCGATAAGGAGTCCGCCATATTTTAATTAAGGGGTGCCGCTTAACATAGGGGGGCCGTCTCCAGTGGAGGTGTTCCTTGGACAAAATTTTTGACAAACATGTTAGGATGGAGTGACCGTTTTTAATATATCATTTCGCGAATTAAAATGCTTAGAAACTTCGGATGAAGTAGTTAAGTTGTCACAACATACGGAAAAGAACACGGAACTAGAATCGAGACTAGAAGAAAATAAGAATGATTATGGAATGTGTTCCATCAGTCCGAAACCAAGACAGTATTAGTTTAAACGATTTACTATTAAAGGGTTTAGTTGAGAAAGTCAGCGATATTTTCGACGGACGTCACTTTTTTCGATATAGATATGTCTTTCTGGACATTATCACGAGAAAAATGTGACGAATTTTATAGTGTATGGTGCGCTTGAGGTGTTGCACCGGGTTATGCCTGAAGGTCAATCGCGCCTTTGTCGTCCGCACATGATCGAGAGACGTCATCGACTCAAATGTCGAAGTCGATAAGAGCCTTGTTTCATCCATATGCTTGTTTTCACAATGCCTTTTCGACGCTCACGTATACTGTCGGTAGTGGATTAGTAAGAGCTTTGTTTCTCTTCTTGAGAACCAAGATGTTAAACAACATTCTACGAACGTACAAATGACCGCTAGCGCTCATTGTTGGTCCACATAACTCCCAAATGATCAGTCAACATATACAACGTTTCTATGTTGGTCCCCCTTAAGATACCATAATCCTAAAGTGTGTATGCCTTTAATGTATTTGAAAGATATCGCTAAAACCGCTTCAAGATGAGAGGTGTTGGGTTCTCTTGAAAGCGGGCACAAAAAAGTGCAGACAACTAAACATGATTCAGGCCTACTTGTCGTTAGTTAGAATAAACTACCTATCATGCCTCGATACTTGGAACTGATCTACCGACTCCACATTCCTCATCTTTCCGTGAGTTTAGTATTCGAGGACAGAGGGGTTTTCAATTGTTATAGAATCTTCAAGCAAATATCTTAAAGCATTCTTTAAAGTAAATTAGATGATTAAAGAAAATTCATCTTTCCCTTTGTTTTATTTGTAGTCCAATGAAGAAGTTAAGTCACCTATCATGCTCATCTCGAAATTCGTTCATACATGATTTTGAAAAATTCATCACACAATAGTGTCTTGACAAGTCCGAAACCAAATTAATGTCGTCGACATAATATTTGAACGACTGATGAAATTTGAACTTTTATGTCTTAGTAAAAATGTGTATTATCTACCATTCCCATATTATAATAACTCATTTTAATAAGAAAAGATTATAATCTATCATACCAAGCCTGGGTTGCTTGTGTTATCTAGACCATATAAAATGTTTCTTTTAGTTTATAAACATGATTCGGTTTTTCAAAGTCAATGAATCCTGGAGTTGTGCCACGATATAGCGCCTATTGATAAAAACCGTTCAAGAATCAACTTTTTCCATCCAATTGTAATAACTTAAAATCTAAGGGCGCAACCATAAGCTAATAATATTCTAATAAACAACTAATCCTAGCAACTGGGGCATAATTTCATCATAATCGATGGCCCTCTTGCTGATTTTTAACCTTGGGCGACGTAACCTAAAAAAAAAATTAAGACCTATGAACCCTAATCCTTAATTCGTCAGAGAAACAATAGTTTTCTTGTCCTAATTTATTCTAAATACCGCACTTATTTTCTATGATTGTCATATTCCTTAGGTTTTGGTACAACTTCCAAACTCATTTGCAATGAATTGATTTAATTTTCTTCTTGCATATCGATTATCGAACTTTCATCCGTTAAGGGCTTCATTATCACTTCTTAGGTTCTAAGGTTTTATATAAAAAAAAAAGTTACTTTAGTTTTGGGCCTGTTACCTAATAGTTTCTTTGCTTAAGGTTTCCTATGATATTTTCTAATGGAAGGTTCCAGATACCTTAATATCAACTACTTTAAATTCAATTTTCTAAAGTTTCATCCTCAATGTCATTTTTAAGTTTTTCTTTTCGGTAACCCTAATTGCTTCATCTTCATCTAAGTCATCATCCATAAAGGGTGATGTCTTAGAGGGTGGAGGAGTTTCATCGAATGTCACGTTGAGTGATTCTTTGATTTTCATGGTATGTTTGTTTAGGATAATGCAGGCTTTACTATTTTAGGAGTAACCTAAAAAGATACCTTCGTATGACTTTAGGTCAAACTTAGTAAGGTAGTCTTTTGTGTTTAAAATGAAGCACTTACTTCCAAACACTTTGAAGTAATCAAGAGTAGGTTTCCTACCTCTCAAGAGTTCATAAGGTGTTTTGCCTAAGATGGCTCTAATTAGGATTCGGTTAAGAATATCTGTTAAAGTATCTACGGCGTTACACCAAAAATTTTGTGGTAACGATTGTTCGTTAAACATGGTTCTACTCATTTCTTGTAGTGTCTTATCTTTCCTTTATAACACTCCATTTGATTGTGGAGTGCGTGGACCCGAGAAGTTATGTGTAATACCGTTGGCATTACAAAACTCTCCAAATTGCACTTCATTATCAAATTCCCTACCGTGATCCGTTCTAATTGACACTATAGTACATCTTAGTTGGTTATGTATTTTTCTACTAAATATTTCAAACTGATCGAAGGCTTCGTTTTTAGTTTTAAGGAATCTTGTCCATGTATACCTAGAATAGTTATCTACTATTACTAATGTCATACCCCGCCAAGGCGAAAACACGAGGCGCGACAAGAAAGGGAATCATCACAACACATTGGCCACATATAGAGAAACTAGAACATGCATATAATACAAGGTATAGACACGCAGTGTCATGAAAATACCCAAACACATCAACAAAATCCAAAAGGCGTCTGACATTGAAATGAAGGCAGTTCATGCCAACGTCATGACATGCAAACATTCATACATCCTAACAAAGCAGAACAAATAACATCCATCATTCAAAACAAATAACGAAATCTAGATAACTAAACTTCGCCAGTTGCCTACAGTCCATCTAGCTACTTTTTCTAACTTTAATCTCATCCTGCTGAATACCTAAAAATGATGCTTATATGTCAACACAATGGTTGGTGAGAAACATAGGTTTTCAGACACACATATTCAATCCATTTCCAAAACAATTTAACCAATTCCTGCAATTAAAAAAACAATACACTTGCACGGCAATTATGCTAACTAACATACAAGCTAACATGCAATTCAATCCAAATAAACACTAAAACACCAAGCTGATGACCAATATCGCTCTTTGATCATACCAAATCTCTTTCCCTCTAGCTCAGGCCATGGATACCCGCAAGTAATCCACTTGACTAGGCATCAAATCAATATCACATCACAACATGTAGCACATAACGCATATCAGTCACATAATAGTCCATGCATTTACACTAACACATAATCGCAGGAATTAAAAACTTATTTCAACACTTGCATCATTTCCATCCCAAGTTTAAAACACAATAAAAAGTAGGACTATGTAACTCACATGAATGCTCAAATGCAGCTTCCAATTCCTATCACGCAGCTATACAAATAAATAAACACGGTTACACGCGACCAAGCTAAAAGCTCTAGTCCATGTAACACACATATAAGGGATGTCTAAGGGTGTGATTAACCATCATGGGAAACCCCGACACCATGCCCAACCTTAACCACTTCATTAACACATTACACTAGTTAACTATAATTTGTTCAAAAATACAGAATTTTAGTGTGACTTTACCCTCTTAAAACCCTTACTTTCTGACCTTCATAAATTATATTAAAAATCATCTAAGCTCATTTATGAGTTTACTAACTACCTTGTGATTCCCAACCACTCATTACATGTGCAACTATCCCAAATAAAATCCAACTTCAAAACTATCTCAATTCGGATCTGATTGCACACTAAAATGTACGACCCTAATTACCATACCTAGACACAAAATCAGAAGCTATCCTTCTAGGGTTTCTTTATATACATATAGAACTTAACCACTGTAGATTTACTAACCTTAACTCCACTTTTAAGTTAGGGTTTTACCCTCCTAAACATGACCTAAATCTGACCCGTATTCACTGTTTTGACAACTTTTCTTGTAACTAATATTTAACCAACTTCAAGAACTCCAAATCATTTGAGGCTGGACTTTTTGAAAAATAGACTCTTTAAACACAGCCCTAAATTCTGCTCAACTCTACTTCACAATTTAAAGCGATTTAAGCTTAACCATTTACATCAATAAGATTCTAATTAAATCCTAAACACTCTAGCATGATTTAAACATTCTTAATTACAGAAGTTTTTAAAACCCTAATGATCCATCATATTAATTGTTACATGATTTAAAGAAAACTAAACAACTAGGGTTAACAAACATACCTAAACCCTGATTCTTGAAACACTAAATCACCAACTTGTTCTTGATTAAAAAATCTTTTTTTTCTTCTTCTTGAGGGTTTTGGCGATCACAAGGGGAGAGGGAGAGAAAAAGTGATTTAGGATTTTATTGGTTTTGTATTTATACTAATAGAATCCTAATTGTAATCAAATTGTTTTCTTTTTTTTCTTTTATCCCTAACTGGCCGAATAAACACCCCTATATATTTTATTATAATTATTTTTATTTAATTATTAATTTACTAATTATCTTCATTACCTTAAGTTTTCATAAAAACCTAAGCTAATTCGTGTAAACCTTTTTACATAAACCCAACTTACTAAACTTTCTAAAAATAACTTTTCATTTCACATTTCACTTTCTATATTTAGAAAGTTTGCTACAAACTTCCATAATTCACTCACTTAACTTATCTCTAACATAATACATTTCTTATAACCGCTTAACATAAACTCATCCAACTATTTACGCAGCATTGAATGCAATACGCCTTTCTTTTCCATTATCACTATACATGAACAAATGGAATACTTATCACTAAACACAAACACACTCAAAATGAGATGATCATACACCTCAAAATGATATCATGCACCTATTCAAACCACTTATCACACATAAGATACACATAACACACAGGAATCACACAGAAAGAACTCTTAGCCATTTCTAAAGGTATCACTAACCTGATTAAATAACGGATGTTATAGTATCCCCTCCTTGAGGAAATATCATCCCGAGATTCAACTAGCAGGCTCAACAACTCAGTCTACGAACAACTGCGGATACTTAATCCTCATCTGGTCTTCGTGTTCCCAAGTAAACTCTGGAATACATTTTGAATTCCATCTAACTTTTACAAGTGCTACTTTCCTACATTTTAACTTCTGAATTTCTCGATACATAATCTCTATAGGTTCCTCGACAAAACGAAGTGTCCTGTATGTGGAAAACTAGAAGGGGGGTTGAATAGTTTACCGCTTTTTAATTTAATGTTTTAAGGTGTTTGTAAAATTTCTAATACTTTCACAATATCAACAATATGCTTATCTAAACAATTATAAAAGACAAATAATGTAAGACAAGTGATAAGAGTAAGAACAATTAAACCACAACGCGAGGATTTATAGTGGTTCGGTAACGAAGCACCTCTTCGCCCTACTCCACTCCCCGAGCACCAAACTCGAGAGTTTTCTTCACTATGTCAACAAACTCCCTTATGGCGGAGAAAACCGTACACAACGTTGCTTACACCGAATTTACGACACAAAGCTAAATGTCGAGTTCTAATCTTAGCTAGAACCAATCTATCATAACACGACTCCACTACTTGTTCACAACTTCACGACTTCTTCACAACTTCAAGACTTCTTCACAACTTCAAGACTTCACTTCACCACACTACTTATATCACAACCATCTAACACTACTTGGTAAGATCACCATGATCTAACTATACTTACAAAGATCGCCAAGACCTAGCTACTACATATAAATACAAGATATACAATTAATTTACAAGTTATGGTATGGATGCAATAAGATTGTAACAACACACAAATGTGTAATACTTTTTCACTTGATGATGGAAATATTCTTCTTTTGCACTTGAGGCGCTTAAGGTATTGAGCTTGGATCACATGGAAACAAAGCTTTATGATTAAATAATCAAAGGATTTTAGTAAGATGTGTGGGCTGTTTAAGAATAGAAAGAATGAGTACAAAAGGTAAGAAAATAGTGAGGAATATCCAATATTTATAGGACAAACTATAGGAGCGTCAGTCTATGGGTGGTCCCCTTATAATTAAGGGGGCCGCCCTAGACTAGGCGCTGCCCATTTTGTCCTTTTATGTAGGGATAATTTTTTGGAATTTTCTAGCCTTTTTAGGTCCGAAAATTTGAATTTCAAAATGTTTATTTTGAATAAAATATTTATTTTTATTATAGAAAATGTTTTGTAATATTTATAAAAATGTTTACAACATTTTATAAAAGTGTGATGTTGAATAAAAATTTCCTTTGATCATAAAATGCATTAAGCATTTATTTATTCATACCTTGAAGTGATATAATTTTCAAAATGAAAATTTACTACTAATTACTTGTTTACGTTTAATTTTACATTGAACGTTTTTATATTTTGTGATTATCAAAACGTAAAGATGTGAAAAAATATTATTAATGTTTTTAGGCATTATATTTTATCAACAATCTCCCCCTTTTTGATGATTATAAAATTTAAACTCATTAAATGTAAAATTATTTTTAAACAAGTATTTAGTGAGTTTTATGTCATTTCTCCCCCTTTTTGTAGAATCAAAAAGGCATCGTCGAGGATTGCTAGTAAAATCGACGGAATAAATGCTCCCCCTTGATGTGTGCTCCCCCTCGTTCGAGGACACCAAGGAATCGAGCTATGGTTTCTTGGCTACAAAATGGGTTAGAACAATACAAATATTTCTAACATGTAGCAAGGAAGAAAAATATGACATACAACCAACAATGATCATTCATTAAAATTAAAGTAGTGTGTGAAACACACTCATGCATACATAAGGAAAATAACATGCTAACATACATGAAATTAAAAGTACAAAAGTCCTATAACTAGTAAAGCTCCATAGGACTTGCATGCAAAATGGTAGAGGATCAATTATTTGAGAGACTAAACATAGAGCATGTGTAGTTTGAGGATGATGGTGGAGGTGGTGTGATGATGATTAGTGGTTGTGAGAGCATGTGTTCAATATATGAAAACATATAGTGAAGTTCATCACTTAACCCGAAAATGAGGGTTCGGTTGTGGATACAACAAAGGCATGAGTTACCATGTGCTTCAAGGAAATTCCAAGGGATAGGATGTGCAATGATAGGTGGTGAAGGTGATGGAGTATCAAATTGGACATCAAGTGGGGTATTTGGGGAAAGAGTGAGAGTGATGTCCATTGATGCATTATCTTGAGTTGGAGGTGGTGAAGAAACTCTTGGAGGAGGAGATGTTGATGGGTTTAAGTAACCATTTGGTGAGGGTGATGTTGATGATGTTGGTGATTTGGGTATGTAATCAATTGAAGATGAAGAAGTGTCTTTGGTTGATGGTGTTTTGGAGGGTGCATTAGGAGCACTAGGTGATGAATTTAGAAGTTTGGGTGATGGAGTTTTTGTGTCATCTTGGGTTAAATCCACAAACAATTATTTTGGTGGAATGATGTTAATTTTTGGTCTATTGGAGACCTTGGAAATGGAAGCTCTAGTGGAGGCCATGAATGTGTATGGTTGTTGATGATGAGTGAAGAAGATGGTTGTGATATGCCATTGAGGGAATTTAAAAAAGAAGAGATTTGTTTAAAAATGGAATGAATTTGAACAAGTTTAGGGTATTCCAAATTTTGTTCGAGCATTCTAGGCAAATATAACTGATACTAGGTAAAAGAGGGCAAAAAGCAGAAAAAAAATACTATTTTACCCGTGAAAACTATGGGCAGTCCCCTTAAAATTAAGTGGGCCGACCTTGATGAATTAAGGGGGCCGCCCACTGTTGGTTCCATTTTTCACAGAAAATTGATTTTTCTCAGAATTTTTTATGAGGGTATTTTTATTTTGGTGGTTTATTTGCAGCAAGCCCTATAGAAGTTTTATAACATATTTAATTCATATCACATATATAAACACACATTGAATCATGAAACCAAAGTGGCATAGCTAATTGATTTAATAAAACAACCAAAGGTTTAAGGCATCATAGCAAACAAGTACCTAAAAGATAACCAACACATAAGTCTTTTTTTTTTTCGAATAAGATTTAGTGAACACCATACAAGTTCTTAATAAAAACACATAATTAAGTTTAGAAATTTTGTTTCAAACTAACTTAGAGCCATCAAGCTAACTTCATATCTCTATGTCTTCATGTTCTTCATCTTTGCTTAAACACTCCTTTTAGTACCTTTCCAAATGATTTGAAACCTCCACGCATCTCCTTATGCATTTGTTGTTTTGGTTTGAGCAAGAGTCGGTATTGATGTTCAATAGAGAGTTTCATCGTTTCGTTCGGATATGCGAGAAGGCATTTGTAGTTTCGGTATTGAGAGGAACAAGCGAGTTTGAGATAGTGGTGAGGTAGATGGAGTACTTGCACGAGAAGTTTGACCAAATCATCATCAGCATCATTTAATGAATGACGTTGCCTGATGGTAGAAGATAAAGAAGAGACGAATGGCGTGCCTTGCCACATCAACTTCGAGGTCGCGAGTTTGTTTAAGAGCAAGAGGACGCATGACTCGATCAACAATGTCATTAATCCATTGATTAAGTGAGGATATGCTACCATGAAATATCGATAAAGACGAGTCATAGAATATCCATAATGAAGATTTTTGCGGATGGATTAGCCTCTATCACATTTCATTCTTATGATAAAAAGTAAGCAAGATTATATTGTTCCTCGGCAACAACACAATACAACATGTGAGTAAGACAAGCAGGGAGATGGTCCCGATGTCCCCCGAGTCCGAACACATTCTCTCAAATAAGTTCTTCCAATTGCTTCGTGTCGGGGCTTAGTTCTTTAGTGAGGATTTGATTTAGAGTAAGAGTGACGGTTTGACTCTTAATGTACGGTCTACCATACACTCCATTCAAGAAGTCGACGAATAATCGCGGGAGTAGGAAGGTCGTGGAGTATGGTCCCTCGTTTCTACTTGAGAATACTCAAAGGTGGAGGTCCTACTCGTATGGTGAAAGACGGCTTGCCGTTGTAAGGAATTTTGAGGATTTGACCGAATTGAGCAAGAGTGAGAGTTATGAATTCATGTTGAATCATAAAAGAGATGACAAGATAGCCATATTCATCGGTTTGAACCGTGACTTGACTATAGAAGTCTAGAATAAATCTCAGAACAATCAGTTCGTTGATTTTAAAGAGACAATTCGAACTGCAATGTTTATGAAGAGACGCTCGCTGTGTTGAATTGTAATAGCTTGATCAACAACACGACCTTCGTGAATGTTACGAATTTCAATGGATTTTTGTTAGAATTTGGCAATGTAGAGAGATGCCAGGATTTTTGGAGACGTTTAGGATGTAGAATTTAGTAATGATATATCTGGTAGTGGCTCTTTGCATTTTGTCACCTAAAAACAAATTTTATCAACAACATAAAATGTTATACAACAGTAAAATAAGGGAAAATGGAATTAAGTTTTTGAAAAATGACAAATGTGGGACAATGATTACTTCGACACTAAAAATAATTCCTAAGAAGTGATCCATATGTTCCTTAATTTATTTTTGACTTAATCTCGGATGTCAAAAAATATATATTAGTTATATATTTCAACATCAAGACCATGAACCAAACACTTTCTTATTAATATAAAACTTGTTTGAGCTTTGTCAAAAAAAAAACTATATGTCAAGTATATATCAATGTTGACAAGTATAAATTTAATTATTTTTAACTTGATAAAGTTAAGGTGTGTTTGTTTTTTATCAAAAATGTGTTTTTAAAGTTGAACCAAACGCCCCCTTTAATTTCATACTAATCCAAAATATATCAAATATATATAATTATAAATCTTGATGACTTATTACACAAGCTAGTTAAGTGTTTACACACAAGTGACAAACTATGGTGATGGTCATTTTGAACTCTAAAAGTTTATCCCTATAAAACAAACCAAACACCCCTTTATTTTGATAACACATTATTTCTATTGATTCGAAAAGTAATACATTTAGGAATGTACGTTTTGATGGTACAAAGTAATGTTTTTACCGATTTTTTTGGCATGAATCAACAATTATAAAACTCTGTTATTAAGATTAGAAAAATATGTATGAAAATATCAAACCAGAAAAAAATTGTGACTCATTAGTGTTTTGATTCAATCCTACTATCAAGAATTATTTTCCTATGACTAAGGTAACATTAAGTTCTGGAAATCATAGACCAAAAAAAAAAAAGTATGGAAATGACGAAGAACACCCATTTGATTGAGAGCAAATTGGATGAAATCAATGAAAAGAATGAAGAAAAAACTTACAAAAGAGACGTTGTTGATTGATTTTTAGTGATTACCCTTTGCGTATTTTGGTTAATTGGATGATTTGAAGTTTTTTGGTTTTGATGGAGGAGTTGGTTTTCGTCACAATGGCAGAGGAAGAAAGGGAAGAGTGAAATGGTGTTTGGGTAAAAAAAATTCGTCTGAAATGGGTGTTTAATTTTTTTCAGTAGCCGGTCCCCCTAATTAACTTAGGGGCCACTCCAATTATACACGCCGTCCCTTAATTTTAAGGAGGCCGCCCTCTGAGAAAAAAAAAATCTTAGATTTTTGACCAGTTTTGTGAGAATGAATATTGACAATGTTTAATTAACCTTTTGTTTAATTAAAAAATTTCTTTGACTATTTCGGACGAGATAATCAAATGGTCAATCTTAGAGGTGATTTAGAGATGAGTTTTCTTGCAAGGAGGAGGAATTAATTTCTTTGATAAGAAAACTAATTAATTCGATTTGAGACGAGAATGGATAGTGAAAATAATGAAATAGCAAGATGTAGTTGAGAATATCAACAAGTTGATTTTGATAGACGTAGATGATGGTTGACATGGATTCGAGACGATCGTTGGAGTCGAAGGGAGTTTGTTTCATCCATAGTGTGTCTATGATCTTAAGCCACTAATCCTACTTCTATTTAAATGTTAACCACTAGCTTGCTTTTCTTCATCTTCGTGAGTTCGCTATGTGGTCATAGAAGATTTCCATTTTATATGACTAAAATATACGCGAAAGAATAGTTCATAATGAACTAATCTCTTTAAAGCTAGAAAACTAACAAATGGTATTTCTAGAGACTACACTATTTTCTAAGAACTAATTATACTACATCAACATAGTAACACATGGACATTTACTTATAGTCTATACTTTGCGAATATGAAAAGTGAAACGTACCTTAGACTTTTAGAATAATTTCATTATGTCTTCACAATGTTTACATAAAGGCTCGAAGGGAAACCTAATCCATCACATACATATTTCTAATCCGAAGACAAAAGTGTATGTGAATAATAACCCTCAGAAGAATAAGATGATTTAGTCCATTTGTCCCTTAATCGTTTTCATGGGACCCGAAGTTATTGTTTCCGAACATGTTTAGCATTGGTATGAACTCATCACATAGAACATCTCCACATTGAGAAAAGTTGGATTGATGTGGATGATTCCACATTTGTACAAGTGTTCAGAGTAATTTGTTCCTACATTAGTCTCTCCCCTAGTTGAGGTGTTTTGGAACGAGGATGAAATTTTCCTTTCTTCTCGAAGGAGGTGTTTTAAGACCTCATTGTAGTTTAGTAAAGACCGACTCCGGGTTTTTTAAAAGAAGGTTGTAAAATTTTAAACCCTCATCATCACATGCAATGGGAATGCTTTGGTAATATTAATAAGTATAAATTTGGATTGATTCTATCATTTTTCTTTTGACTCACTTCTTGATCTTAGTACAAACTTTCTTGTTTTGGTCTTTCGCAAGTTGATCCTTGTAAAAATTAAAACCTAACCGGATTTATCTCCAGTAAGTCTTTTGAGAACTTATTATTTTCTAAGTGAGTGACTACATTATTAAATTTGATTTATCTAGATAATTCAATTTCGAAGTTTCTCATTTTAAGCTTAAGTTCTTGACATAATTTTACATTCTCAATTACTTCCTTACCTTTTTATCCAACACGATCATTTATCTTTTAGTTCTAGTACTAAAATCATTTTTCTAATTTAATTTTAGCTGTTTTTAGAGTTTTTTATTTTTTAAGCATGACTTTAGTTCTAATTTGTATAGTCTACTATATTCATTATCTAAGTCATTTACTTCTAGTAATGATTGGTCATCACTAAAGTATTTAGTTTCGGAAAGTACCTCATTTGAATCTTTAGCCATAAGACATTTTTCGTCCTTTGTTTTCTCCTCTTCATCATCGTTGCTATCACTCCAAGATCCTCCAACGAATGCCTTTTGGTTTTGATATTTTAATTGTTTCGGACATTCTCTGATGAAATGATTTGGATCTCCGACTTAAAGCATTTTCTTTCGCTTTTCTTATTTTTTTTCATCTTTATTTCTTTGAGATGATTTTCTTTCTTCATATGGTTGTCTTACGAATCGTCCTTGTCTTTTGAAGAATTTCTTGAAGTTTCTTACGACCATGGCGTATTCTTCATCTTCACTATCGGAGGTTGAAGTATCTTCATCACTAGATTCCTTTCTAGCTATTAAGGCAATAGATCTACTTTGTTCTCTTTTGCTTTTAATGGTTTCAGAGTCTTTCTTGATTACTTTTTCATAGACTTTTAAATTTTCAATAAGTTTGTCAAGTGAAAGAGTTGTTAGATTCTTTGATACTTCAATGCCATGACCTTTTGCGCGCTCATTTAGGATGCCAATGCCCTAAGAAATTTCCTAACACAATCTGCTAGAAAAACCTTCATCAAGTGCTTTTAGACTAGTAATAATATGTTAAAATTTAGCAAAGGCCTTATCATTGATTCATCACCGAATCATGAATTGTTCATAAATTTTGGGGGTTGAACAAAAAGCCCTATTTTGTTACTTTAACTTGATTAATACCTTGATGATGATTAACAAAGTACCTAAATTTCTTTTGCGGTTTGACAGAAACAATAAAAATTCTTTCATTATTCTTTACGAGGTAAAAGCATTATAAATTACCATTTTGGCTTCAATATTTTTAACAAGTTTTTCTTTAAGATCATCATTTGTTTATGAAAAGATACAATTTTCATTCTTTTTAGTTTCGGGTAAATTGGATAGAGAAAATCACCATCGTAATAAAACAGCTAAAGATCTAATCTTTTGATTTCACATAAGTTTCGAATCTATTCTTTTCCAATATATAAACCATCACTTTCAAATGGTGGGTGGTCTTTGCATAGATTGCCCTTACTAAATATTTTCCGATTTCATAGATCGATTCAGTTTTAAAATACAATTATTTAAACATCTCTTGTTTTAGCATGGCTCTATACCAATAGTGAAAACTAGAAGGGGGTTGATAGTTTTAACTTACCAAAACCCCGCTTTAATTAACATTATGTAGTTTGTAAAAACTTAGATTCGATTGTGGAATTCCACTGCTTGCACAATATGGAACAATATACGTATATGAAATGATAAAGTAAGACAAAGTTCAGGAGAAAGAAATCAATCAAACACAACCGCGAGGAATTTTATAGGGGTTCGGTAACAGAAGCACCACTTCGCTACTCTCATCACTACTCTCTCTCTACTCCACTTCCCGAGCACCAAACTCGCGAGTTTTCTCTTCACTAAGGTCAACAAGCTCCCTTTATGGTTTGAAAAAACCGTACATAAACGGTTCTTACAACTAGGATTTATCGACACAAAGCCTAAATGTCGATTCTAATCTTGCAGAGATTAGAACCCCATTCGTAAAGCACAACACCAACCTTCGCACGACGTTGTTTACTACACTTCACAAACTTCACAACTTCTTCACAACATCACACCTTCTTCACAACTTCACAACTTCACACCTTCTTCACAACTTCACAACTTCTTCACAACTTCAAGACTTCACTTCACTACACTACTTATATCATAACTATCTAACACTACTTGTTAAAATCACCACGATCTAACTATACTTACAAAGATCGTCAAGATCTAGCTACTACACACAACTTACAAGATATATAATTGATTTACAAATATGTGATATGAATGCAACAAGATTGCTATGCATACTAAGGTGTAATACTTCTTCACTTGATGATGGAAGTATTCTTCTCTTCACTGAAGAATTGAGCTTGGATCACTTGTAAACAAAGCTTTATGATTAAATGATCAAAGGATTTAGAGAGATGTGTGGGCTGTTTTAGAACAGAAAAATAAGTGCAAAAGGTGAGAAAAATATTGGGGAATAGTCTAGTATTTATAGGAAAAACTGAAGGAGCAGAGTCTATGGTCGTCCCCTTAAATAGGGTGTCGGCCCCTTTATAATTAAGGGGGCCGCCCATGTATTTAAGGGGGCCGCCCATTTTTAGACTCTCCCCTTTGTCCTACTTCAGGGAGTGATTTAAGCTGAGGACATTATTTCTAGTTCCTAGTCGAATTTAGGTTCGAAAATTTGAAATCAAAATATGTTTATTATTTTGAATAAAACATTTCTTTTAAATGTAGAAAAATGTTTTGTGATGTTTATAAAAATGTTTACAATATTTTATAAAAGTTTGAGGTTGAATAAAAATTTCCTTTGATCATAAAATGCATTAAGCATTTATTTATTCATACCTTTAAGTGATGTAAATGTTGAAATGAGAATTTACTCCTAATTACTTGTTTACGTTGAACGTTTTTATATTTTGTGATTATCAAAACGTAAAGATGTGAAAGATATTAATAATGTTTTTAGGCATTATATTTCTATCAACAGCATCTTTAAATCTAATTTACCTGTACTGATTTTACCTTTACTAGTGATTCTACCTCCTTTGGGATCTCCACCAAAGGCAACAAATCCACCATCAATTTTTTCATAATCTGAGAGGTATGACTTGTTGCCTAGAGCATCCACCGTCAATTACTCCTTTTTTTGCAATTCTAGCTGTGGATTGCCCTGCACAAAAAGTAAGAGAATTAGGCTATCTTAGGGACCCAAGCCATTACAGACTTGGATCAGCCTTGTGCATCAACATAGTCAAATCTTTTAAAGTTCATTGATGCACCATTGTGTCTAGAGACATGGTCTAAAACCTTTTGCTTTGTTCTCCAAACCCAACATGCTGAGGCCTTAATAGCATTAGCCACATTTCCCTTATTACCACTTACTGCTGCTATTGGCCCAACAGTAGTAACATCTCCCTTAACAATATTAACTTTTTCTTTTAAATTACTGTTTTATAATTGTTTAAAATTGTTACAAAGAGGCCTTCTAACATGTGAAATGCGCTCCTATTAAAAAATTGATGCTACCATCCTATGCACAATACACTATTGGTCTTTGGGTAGCAAAAAATTGGTCTATAAGTATTAACTGATATTGCTTCTGCTTTTGAAATTTTTTTCCCAGCAGTATTAAGTGTTTTAATGCCAGATTTGATTAAGACTACTTTTGGAACAAAATTTCCTTTTGGATGAGGGAGTCATTCTTTGAGAATTATGGAGATTCATCCACACACCTTACTAAGCATGTCCATACAGTTTTCTCTCTACCATTTTCTTTTCATAGAAATCACAATCTTTGATCAAGATGATTAAACTGCCCACATTTATTAACAACTTTAATTTT
Source organism: Tanacetum coccineum (assembly GCA_026074375.1). Classification (NCBI taxonomy): domain Eukaryota; kingdom Viridiplantae; phylum Streptophyta; class Magnoliopsida; order Asterales; family Asteraceae; genus Tanacetum; species Tanacetum coccineum. The sequence goes on from BQNB010034003.1 coordinate 45,778, forward strand.
TACACTCAAAATTACTCAAAAGCTGAGTCATCACAAAATTCAAGTTTTCCCCCCCTTTTGGTTACCTCTAGGACTTTTTGACTGTTTTTTCCTAGGGTATTTTAGCAGCTTTTTTATCTCTAACTTCTTAACAAACTCCCTAGTGTTTTCACATGCTCATTAAGATTTAACAATTCTATTTTGCAAAACTAGTTTTCCTCTCCTTTTTAGACTTAAACTCATCTCATTCTTACCTCACAGTTAAATATCTAGTCTTCCAATAAGTGGGTTCACTAACAGATTTAGTTTTTGACTCACTATCTTTAACTTCACTGAGTTTATGACTTACTAAAAAACCAAATCATTCTCCACATCAGCAGAACCAAATCAGATTTAGGAGGCAATGAAGTTCCTAGATATAGGGAGGGAAACAGATGATACCCATCACTTGTTTTGTACCTATCATTCTCCTGACTATCAAACCACTTAACAATCAAAACCACTTACTATAAAACCCCACACCCGGTCTTGAACTTATTATCAATTACTTGAATCTCTAACAGTTTGCTTTAAGATTTTTAGATGATTTCAATTCCAAACTTTCTAAGGGTAAGTTTTTAAAATCATCCTTTCCTTTTTCAGCTTTTTTTTTTATCAAATTTCTTTCAAGCTCTGTTAAGTGCATTATCTCTCAACGTAATATCGCCAAGTTTTTAAAATCTTCTTTATGTCCAGCTTCAAAAACAAAACCTCATTCTTTTTTATACACCACTAGTCTAGCCTCTACAGATTTCAAGACCTGCTTTAATAAGCACCTCACTAATTGAGACTTATTAAAATCTTTTGTCGATATCATAATGTTCTTTGATGAGTTCATAAGATTTTAAACATGCTTTAGAACAAGAAGATACATCAAAATCTGTAGCTTGCAGAACGTTGAAGAGCATGAAGATGGTATATGCCATAAGTGCAAAGTTGTAGGTCCATCTTCAAGCCTGGTCACTACATCTCCATCACATACCCAAGTCCATCTTGAGCCACCAAAGCTTTTGTCTCTATTGTTTCCACTGTCACATTCCTCCTTACAGGTTCTCTGTTCCTGTTCTCCCTTGGAGCCCTACACTCCCTTGTAAAATGACCCTTTTTATGACAGTTATAGCATTCCACCTTTGATTTGGTTTATACCCTTGGTCTAAACCCATTGGCATTAATCTTCCTTCAGTCTTATTGTAGGAATCTTTTTGGCTCCATCGTCAACATAGCCAGCTGCCACATTAGATTCTCTCTTTCCAAGCATCATTGCATCAATCTGTTATAAGCCTTCATCATTTAATTGTAGACTGTTAGATTGGTTTGCAAAGAAAGAATAGATCACAACATTACTCATACTATCAGTATTGACAGAGTTAGAATCATAAGCTTGATTAGAACTGCCAAAGTTATTGGAAGACACAAAAGCCACATTTTATGAATTTTAGTTTGAGCTTGATGACCCTTTAACTTTAGTTTCATAAATCTTTAGATTGTTTGTATAGTTTCTCCATGCTTACGGTGTCCTAATCAGGTTTAGTTTTCCTTACGATCAATGTATGAGTCTTCCATTTTGATGGGAGACTTCTTAGAAACTTTAGATTCATGTCTTCTTGAGAAATAGTTTCACCCGGAATCTCTAGATGACTGATAAGCTTTTGAAGCCTATCATAGGTTTGATCAAGTCCTTCTGAGCTTGATCTATTGAAATTCTTATACTGTTGTTTTAGAAGTGTCTTCTGAGTTTTTTTTGACTCCTTATTACCTCTAAACCTTTTCTCTATGGCTTCCATCAGAGTCTTGGCACATTTGTAGGTATTAAATTTTAGTTGATGTTCATTTGGAAGAGCTATCAACAGTGTACCTCTTGCCTTTAACTCATTCTTATCTCCTTCTTCCTTGCTAACTTCTATTCTCAACATTTGAAGGAGGATATCGTTTTGCTCAACACCATCAACAGTTCTCATCATTGGAGGAGGTGGGTCCTCCATATTACATACTTCCCAAGACGTAATCTAGTCATTAGGAAGTACTGTTCTATCATCATTTTCCAAAGCTCAAATTTCTCACGTATTGATTACTGTGAGAAGTTTTGCAGCAGAACGCATTTATTAAGATCCGCCGGGTCCATGTGTTCCCCCATTCACAAACAAATAGATCTGGTAAGTGTAGACCGTTTCTTCTTCTTTCAAGAATTTCTCAACAAGCTCTGATACCACTTGTTGATCCCACTTAAATAGATCTTACTTAGCTTGTAAAAAGGCTTAGTTGTATTGAATAAATTTAAGACAACTATGGTAGAAACCTTTTTTTTGAAATTGAATATATCAAATACTATTTCGAAATTAGTCAATGATACTAAGAATAATTCTAATGAAATAGTACTAACAATAAAAATCAATAACAAGAACAAGATATAACCAAACTTTTAGCCTCAATATAAAACGAACACTCTTAATAGTGTTAGGGTTTACAAAACCTTGAAGCTATGAATATCAAAGATGTGTATCTAACGTTATGCCCTAGACCTCCTTTTATACACCCAAGGAGTCCTACAGGCTACAAATAATTTTCCTAAGTATCAGATCTTAACTATAAACAAACGAAAACTCTTAAAAACAAATAAGTTATACATATCTTCTTTAACAAATAAACTAATACTTATCTTCGTAAGTATTACTTGTTCTACACCATTAATCATTATCCCTCTCTGTCCAGATAAACCTTTCCACAGTAGAACATCACTCCAGCATTGTAACTGAGCCACAAGCAGCATTAACTCCTTAGAAGTTTCTTTAATATTACTAACATACACTAGCAGTACTAACTTTTGTACTAGCATAGAAACTTAACATAGTAAATTTTTCAGTCTTCATCTCGAGCAGTCTTAACTTCAACTAGCAGCGGTAACGTTTAATACAAACAGTAACTAATTAGATAACAGTAGAAACTAGCACATGTAGTAACTTTATATACGACAGTACTAACCTAAAACTCAACTAACTATTACATACCTAATTTCATTAGTATTACTAGCAACACTAAATTATACTTGACAACACTAATATATATCTGAGCAGCAGTGACTCTAAAAATATCTTGAAGTCTTTAAATCCCAACATGTTTGCACTTGACGTTTACCAAAACAAAAAAAGAACAAACAAACAAAATAAAGTTTTTGTTGTAAAATTAATTATTAACAAATCATAAGTCTCAAACTTCCATGTTCAGTGCAGAGTTCATCTCTGTAGATGTAACTAACTACTATGATAAGACCCAAAGATATTTGATAATACCGAAATTCGTTTTTGGGTACAAGGACTAAATTTAAGTCAAATATTAAGTTGAACATCTACAAAACAACACACTGACTAAAATTAATAAATTTTGATAATATTCTAGGATCTTGGTTGATAATAATTGTTTCTTGAACCTGACTACTCTTGAACTATCTTAATTAAGTTGAACTGTTAAGCTATTTGTGATATTTTTTTGCATTCTTGCCATTTTGACGGTCCGATCTATGTATCTCAATTTAGTTGAATAATTCAGATTTGTTTGGCGTATGAATTATCATCGTTGAGAAAAACGCATATAGGTACAACCCGTCAGATCACACACAAGCATGTGATCTGTAAGTGCGTTGGAACTGTGGAAGAAGTCGAGAGGAGATAAGCGAGCTCTGGGCGGAACAGGCCACCCCCCTTTTTTCACTTTGCCTTTGGAGCTGGGCAGACGAAGATGAGAAACAGGTAGCTGTAGTTCGAACAGTAATAAATGAACATGGTTAATGTGAGAGTAGCGAACCGTCGTTTCATTCACACTTCTTTTAAGTATATATAATGTGTTTCATGCTTTTTTTAAAAAGAATTATGGATTTATATATGTTTTTTTCGTTATCAATAGCATTTTTCCAAACTTAATGAGAAGTGATTTTTCTTCCTCTCGCTGTCTCTTGCTTTACAACCATATTTTGTCGCACCCCTTCTGTGGACCATAGTATACATTTCCATCCATATTTTAATGTATGATGTGTTATTTTAAACCGTAATAACAAAAGAATAAAGGCAAAAAAATAAGAAGTAACATCAACAAATGGTGAGAATATATAACAAATATAACGTTTATTGTGTATATATATGGTTCATCACCCAGCTTGAGCTGGTGGTAACTATTTGAGGTGATTCTGATTGATGTAAAATTATATTATACATGTCTTAACCTTTAAAACCTAACTCTATATAAACCATATTCATCAAAACTCATATTTAGATTTGTATTGTTAAAACTGCGCAAATAATTAATGTATCACATCTTATCTAATTAAATCTATAAGCTATGTTGTCACGTTAATTAACTATATACGAGTACTAATTACAGTAGTAAGTTGCATTCAACAACACTATTACTGAAGTAAATACAATTCTCACTATAGATATCATTAGGAAACAAGCAAAATTACCCGCGCGTTGCTGCGGGGCGTTAATTTTTCGCGTATTGTTGCGGGCCATTAATTTTTATTTTTTTAATATTTTGCGCGGTGTTTATTTTTTTTTCTCTTTTTTTTTTTTTTTTTATTAATATTTTTTTTTTTTTTTCGGTCTCCATGTATTAAATAACTTTGATTTTTTTGCACTATTGGGCTATGTGTTTGTTCGCAATTCCGAAGATCTTATCCCCGGTATTTTTTGGTCGATGACTCGATAGATATATGTGTTATATAAAAAAAACGTAAATATATAAAGCCCGATGGTACGTTTGTGTAATTCTTTTTTCTTTTTATATAAACTCAACATTTTTTTATAAATCAGTGCGAATAACACAAGCATTCAATATTATGCTTCGTTTGTTCGCAATGCGAAGATCCTTTAAACGCGGGTATTTTTATATTTCCTGAATGAATAGGTAGATATATGTTATATATTTGATAAGTAAAGTTTTCGCGTGTTGTTGCGGGCCATTAATTTTTATTTTTTATTTTTTAATTTTGCGCGGGTTTATTTTTTCGGTGTCATGTTTAATAATTTGATTTTTTTTTGCAATATTGGGCTCGTTTTGTTCGCAATTCGAAGATCTTTCCGTGAGTATTTTTTTGGTCGGAATGACTCGATAGATATGTGTTATAATTAAAAAAAACGTAAATAGTTAAAAGCCGAGGGTACGTTTTGTAATTTTTTTTTCTATATATATTTAACTTCAACATTTTTTTATAAAATCGTGCGTATATCAGAAGCATTGCAATATTGGGCTCGTTTCGTTCGCAATGCGAAGATCTTTACGCGGGTATTTTTTATCTGAGTGAATAGGTAGATATATGTTATATATTTGATAAATAAAGTTTATTATATAAAAAAGTCGTACTATTTTTTATTTGTACGGGTTTATTTTTTCGGTCTCATGTTTAATAGTTTTTTTTATATGGGCTTATGTGTTGGGCCTCATGTCGCGAGTATTTTTTTATCTGAATTGCGGGTTTATTTTTGTGTTAAAATTTTATTTTTATTTTTTATTTGTACGGGTTTATTTTTTCGGTCTCATGTTTAATAGTTTGTTTTTTTATATGGGCTTATGTGTTGGGTCTCATGTCTTTTGTGTTAAATTTTTTTTTTTTTATTTGTACGGGTTTATTTTTTCAGTCTCATGTTTAATAGTTTGTTTTTTTATATGGGCTTATGTGTTGGGTCTCATGTCGCGGGTATTTTTTTATCTGAATAAGTCAATACTTTTGTAATATTTTTTTCTATTTTGTGCCGAGCGGTTTTTTTTTACATTGCCTAAAAAAAAGCCAAATGGGCCGGCCCAAGTTGGGAGCCCAACTACCAGCCCATTTTGATACGACGTCGGGTATTTTTTTATCTGAATAAGTCAATACTTTTGTAATATTTTTTTCTATTTTGTGCCGAGCGATTTTTTTTACATTGCCTAAAAAAAAAAAAGCTAAATGGGCCGGCCCAAGTTTGGGAGCCCAAGTACCAGCCCATTTGATACGACGTCGTATCAAATGGGTTTTGAGTATAAGTATAATTCTTATATGCAACGATTGTTTATACCTTCAAAATAATATTTGCCCTTTATATGTTGCCTTTTTAAAAATAAATACTTACCCCTTATTGCATGTTTCTAATA